>JXCR01016799.1:8608-38960 GCA_002079205.1 Phalaenopsis hybrid cultivar
GTTGGTTATAGAATAAGTTGAGGATATTAGTTTTTGGTGTTTGGATTGCTGTAAAATAAACTCCTTATTTTGGCAGTTGGTGAGCGGTGTCAGCTGGCGTTGGCTGTGGCTGGGGAGGAAGTTATTCAAAATTTACATATTTGATGTTTTTGAAATTTATAAAAATATGAATTAAAAACTTTGCATTTATTTTTCTTTCAAACAAATGTTCGAATTTTCAAGTTACTAGCATTTGGTCAAATGACCCCTAAGGTTACCTATAAGTATTAATACATCCTCAAAATTATTTTAATCATGGATGAATCCTCGAGCATTTTAAACAAAGAACAATTCCAAATACTAATCGTGAACGTCCAAACTTCGATTTTATCGAACTTATAATTGAACTTAGCAGCTCGACATGACGATCCCAACAACTGTAAACTTGGTACAACCCGTGATCCAATCAAGCCCGAATCAAGCCTTTTAAGCGCAATTGGAGGCTTTGATTGATAGATTGAATAATCAAATTGATTCCAAATCTTACAAGCTTATAGTCAAATTGAGCATTTCGATGAAACAAATCTAACGAGCTAATTATCACTTAATTTTGACATCATTAAGACATTTAAATATTCATAAAATGTCTTCCAATCAAGGGAATCCCTCTAGGCCATTCGATGGAGTGTCCAGTGTGATGCAATATTTACGGATGATGTTACTACCAAAATCTATAAATAGAGTCTCGCTCTCTTAATGGAGTACTTAGACTTGGAAGAGAAAGCTGAAGGAGCTTCAAGCTCGTGAGGGTTCCTGAGCTCTACCACCGCCAGATCACCGATGACTAGCTGTCACCACTGATAGACCACCATCGCTGCGCCTGACCACTGCTGTTGAGCCATCGTCGCTGCCAGATCACGACTGCTTGACCACCTCCATTGAGCCGCCATCATTGTCAAACCATCGTTGGCCTGCCATCGCCGTTTAGCAGCCCCCACCAGACAACGTCTGTCTTACCGCTAATGTTGCTGGACCACCAATACTTGCCACTGTCGTCTGATCACCACCACCAGAAGACCACCATTGCTTGGTCATTGCCATCGAGCCTCCGTCATAGTTGTTTGGCCGCCGCCACAGTTGTCTTGTCGTCGCTGCCACCAGTGTCTGGCGGCTGCCATGATCGGACTACCATCGCCGCCACCAAACCACCACAGTCAGACTACCACTGTTGCCGCCAGATCATTGCTGCTCAGCTTCCACCGTTGTTGATGCCAAACCATCGTCATCAGCGTTGGACTTACCAACACCACAATAGGACCTCTGTTGCTTGACAATCATCTTTTCTGCCAATATTTTATGTGTGTCTGGTGTTTGCACAACACTAAGACATTAATATATTACTCTACTGCCACAAATTTATGAGCATGCAACAAGCATCATTTTTTTTGATATTTACATACATACTACCTAATTTCTATGTATTTACATATTTAACACCCAAACTTCAATTTTTTACATATAAGCCAGCTTACCTATGCATGAAAATGTTTGTTTCATTTTTTTAAAGATAAGATAGTGACATTTTTGATGTGATATGAAAGATTTGGGTGGTGTAAATCTAATAGATAAAATTCAGGTGTTAGATATGTAAATACATAAGAATTGGGTGGCACGTATGTAAATGCCGCTATTTTGTTTTATTTAGTGATATAAGATTCATTCATCATTTTGGTGATTTACTAGCTTGTGGCAATTTTATTTTGCTGTTGGGTTATTTAAAAGATCTTACAAAGTGTAAATTCTGACATTAAGCATAGATCTCTATACCTTATATGAGATGGAAATGAATTATAAAATGGCTTGATTTGATTGAACTAGTGTTCAAGCATGCCCAAATTGACTTAACCGATGCCCATAAGGAAGTAGCATCAACTACTCTATTTAGGCATAGGCATAAGAAAGGAAAAAAATAAATGATTAGTATTATTTTCTTTGGTTATAATGTTGATTGCTATTGCTTAATGCGAGCCACACAGGTATGTAACTCAAGTTTTTCCCCCTAGATGAAGTGGATGATTTTGGTCAATTCATTTTTCAAAATAGAGCTACATGGTAGTAATTATCACTCAGAGCCATCATGCCTTTGTTGGATTCCTATTGGCCAATTTATGATTCCCATGCTAAACTATGATAGCGATGATTGGGAAATCTGGATAATTTGTTATGCTAAAAATTTCTTGACTAGATTCCCACTTGAACTTGAGACTTTGGGAGGCTAGATGCTCTTTCATGCCTATCATTTTGGCGAGCTCTTATTTGATTGCTCGACATTGCCTCGTTTTGTTGCTAACGTGCCTTCTCATGCTATAAATAGAATGTTAGGTGCTGAGACCAAGTTTAGTAGCTGCCAATCGTAAGCTCAGTTCATAGTAGACTTTTAAGAATGATTGCTCCCAACTCAGGATTCATTCACACTTATTTTTTAAGGCAACTTAGCTTAAGTTGTATTCATATTCCATTTCTTAAATCTACTTCCTTTAGAGGTAACGATAAATAGGGGAAGAAATCAATTGTTTCATGCATCCCACAGCAGGAAGCAACAAATAGAAGGGAGAGATAGAAAGGGAAGGGCATTCAAAAAGAGATTTTTGTTTTTTTGTGGGTGTGTTTTTTGGCTTCTTCATGAAGAAAAAAAATGTTGATATTCCGATTCAAGGAAAAAAAAGAAGCTCTTAATCATAGGACAAAGTATTCTCGATAAGACGCTTATAACGGAGAGGGGAAGAGAGTAATTTGAGCTACAAATTACTTTCTCCATATTTAGGTGACATTTTCACAACATATGATCATGTTTTCTCTTAGCTAGTCTAAATTGTATCTTTGATCATAGCTTCAAATTTGTATAAAGTTTAATTATTTATTTATTTTTTAAGCTAGATTTGTCGATCTTTGTGCAATCATGAACACATGCTTACTTGAGGCAAATCAAGTAAATTTTGGTGTTTTCTTTTGTGATGCTTGATCGTTTTTTGCAATTAATTTATAGTTTATTATAATTGCTCTTGACTTAAGATACTTTTTCTCCTAACCCAGCCATGTTCCTCTATTTTCACCATGAAAAGTCTCATATTTGAGTGCTAGCTTGATACTATATGTTGATATTTGTATCTAATTTATGATCATATTTGTAAATAGAGCAAGTCTAGAAATTTATCTGTAAAAACATTGTAAGGCTCTATGTAAGCTCACATCATTAATGAAATGAACAAAGTTTTTTATAGCAATTATTTCTTTAGGGTATTAAAGCCCTAACCCTAGCCATTGCTAGTGCTGCTCGATCCGACGAGTGGGATTGGTTCACAGAGATTCGAAACTCCCATTTTTCCACTTCCTTCCGCTTTGTCCTACAAAGCAGCCGCAACTAGAGATAATTGGGACAACAACGATTGGGTCGCAACATGAAACCACGCTATACAATCACAATTAGAGCTAACTGGGACGAAAACGACGGGATCGCGACGTAAACCCTCACGATACAGTTACGATTAGAGCTAACTGAGAAGGCAATGATGGAATAGTGGTGTGAACCCTTGCGATACAATCACAATTAGAGCTAACTAGGGAGGCTACAACGTGATCGCAGACCTAACAGGGAGGCCACGATGCAATTGTAGACTTGATCATAACGTACATACGCGAAGGGTCAAATTCACATGTGTTTTATATGATCTAGACTTAGATACTTGTGATTGAGTATGTCAGGAGATGGAGATGGAAATAGTGGAGGAGGTAAAAGATTGGAGCTTCAGGGGAAATTAGATTCTGAAGTTCTGAAGGTTTCTGTCTGGCCAATACGGGGAGCTAGAGTCTTGATGGGAGCCATTTCATCAGCACGTGCTCCGATACAAGTGAAGATATATCTCCCTCCTGTGGATCTGAAATTTGATGAACTGACCATGTATTTGAGTTGGTCACGTCGAATCAATGCTGCTTTAGCAGGGAAGAGACTAAAGAAATATTTGATGGAGGTCTAGTTAAAAAGTGACAATGTTGAGGTCGATGAGTGGAGGATCATACATGCCTTGCTTTACACTTGGCTACTCAACTTGATGGTTTCATTGATTGTCTCATAATTACATGGTATTTGAAAGGTGAGGGACATCTGGGTGAAGCTGAAGAAGATCTATACTGGAGCTGAGAACCACATGAGGGTGTTTCAGATTCAGCCTGAGATAGAGACAGTGGTATAGAGTGATAGATCAATTCAGGGGTACTCCATAGTTCTGGAGTGACTCTTGGTAGAACTTTATCACTTCTCACCGATGTTGAGCTGTGGAGGTGCAAGAAGGGGGAGATTTTTGCATAGATGAGGACAATGCAGTATTTGACTCATCTGAACCAGACATTTGATCAGAGGAGATTAGTTCTCGTAGACAAAAAAACTATTCCTTCACTGGATGAGACCATTGCTACGATGATACAGGAAGAGAGTTCATGAGGCTACACTCCAAGCCGAGTGGACTTCCAGGTACTCGATCAGACTTGTCTACCTCGAGCTTAGGTTTGACATGTGTCCATGACGTGACTCACAAGTACTACAACTGTGGTGAAGTAGGTCATCTGAGCAAGATCCATCCTATGACACCTAAGGAGAGAGTTACAGGTGGACGTGGATAGTTTGGAGGCCGTGGTGGTCGAAGGGGTGGAAAAGAGAGCTACTGGGAAAACCTAATGGCAAAAGAGGATGAGGGAGAAATAACGATGGGGATCATGAGTTTTTGGAGATGTTGAAGAAGATGCAGAAAGTAGCTGTTGATAGGGCTGAGGGTGCATCCACATCATCGTCGTCAAGTTTAAATTTGCTACTTATGCTCACTCTGACAAAGATACTCGTGATACATAGGCTCATGCCGCTATTTCCACACAATATCACCAGAATGGATATTAGAATCTGGTGTACTTTGACATGTGACAGATATTATTAGAGAGTTCTAGACTCACACAGCAGTTCCAAAGAGCATCTAAATTGCTAATGTTATAGCCTAACTTCTAGTTGGTAAGGGTATAGTGAGATGTATCGATTCTATGAATTTATCCAATATTTTTCATGCTTCGTTTTTTCTAGTGAACATTTTATTCATTAGTATCATTTTTTATTCAACTAAATTGTGTTGTTTCATTTGACATTTTGAAGATGATCTTTCAAGATAAAAGGACGAGGTAGATACTTGAGACTAAAACATGATATAATGGACTCTGGTACTTGGATAGAAAGAGGATGGACTCAGCCTTGACATCCATGGCAGAGAGTGCTGGAGTAGGGGAATCTGGAAGGAGTGTGCAAGACGTGTTGTTGCTGCATCACAAACACATGAGACACTCTTATTTTAGTTTATTGAGTCGTTCGTATCCATCTTTGTATAAAAAAACAAAAAACAAAAACTTATATGTGATGTTTGCGAGTTTGATAAGCTTACTAGGAGCTCTTATATCAATTATGGGAAGATAATTTCTTGTGTTTTTGCTTTGATATATCTGATGTGTGGAGACTTTGTTCTATTAGTTCGATGAATGGTTATCGATATTTTTTGACTTTTATTGATTATTTTTCTCGTATTACTTGGTTGTATCTGATGAAAAGTAAATGTGATGTGTTTGTTTGCTTTAAAAATTTTCACAAGATAATCCAGACTTAGGGTCTGTTTGAGACAACTTATAAGTGCGACGACATTTTTGAAAACACCGCCGTACCGTTTGTTTTGCTTGTTTGGGGAGTTTTTTTGTAAACAACGTTTGAAAATAGGGTAAAACGCGATCGCGGGTATCGACCCGCGATCAGCGTTTCGAACGCCCGCTTTTACGCGACTGCCCCTCCCTTGTGCCCTAATATTTGGCTTCAGACTCCTTATTCGCCACTTTGCTCCGCTCTGCCTCTGCCTAAAGAAGTTTTTCGCCGAAGGAAGCTGCAAGCTCTGTCTCCGCCGAAGCTCCGATCTGCCTCCGTCAAAGGAAGCTTGCTCCGCTCTGCCTCCGCCGAAGGTAGCTTTCTCCGACCTTGGTAAGAAATCCCGATATTCTATCCTCTCATTCATCTTTTCTTCCCTCTTAAATTTTTTCCCTGAGATTCTTATCCCCCGATTTTTAGGTATGCCATATCTCTTTTCTTTAGCTCCGCTGTTCCTCCTCGACAAGCTCCTTCTTCAATATTCTCAGAAGGTAAACTTCTTCGATCGCACATTTAAATGTGATTATCTGATACCGATGTGGGCTATCATCATTGCTACTCACGTCACGACAGACACATAGCTACAGACGACAATTCTACAGGTGCCCGCGGTAGGGACAAGGACCGAAAGACTTCAAATTCTTCAGGTGGGCCGACGGTGCAACTGTTTCTACGATCCTAATTCGGCACAGCTGCTAAGAGTTCGATAGTACCACAACGGGAGACCACTGCATATGGTTCGAGTTCTTTCGATTCTACGATATCCCAGTCGGGCAGTTTTGCTCGGGGTTTTGAGGTATCGGAACCGGACAACAATCGTCGTGATGTGCTTTTACATTTTAAAGTTAATATTGTCATATTTTTCCTTGTAATCTTAACATGTTGTTTTTTCTTTTTTTTTTGGGTCATATTATAATCCGTATTAGTGTGTAAATATATGTTTCAATTTCGTATATGTCTTTGTCTTTATTTGATATAATCAGAACTTTTTGAGTTATATAAATGTTAGTCAACTCTTTTGCATTTTCATGTTGTGACATTTGAGAAAATAATAAATTCTGCGACACTGTTTGATTTTTAACTAGAAAAATTTGCAAATAAGCTGTTTATCAAAAACACAAACCAAACAGCTAAATAACTTATTCAGAACAGGGGCAAAATAGTCATTTTTCCAAAATAAGCTGTTTTCTATATGCACAAACCAAACAACCAGACAGCTTATCCGGATCAGCTGCTCATCAACAGATTATTAGAATCAGCTGCTTATCAGCAGAAGCTGGATAAGCGGCAGCTGCCCCAAACAGACCCTTAATATGCTGCAGTAGTGAATGTATCAATGCCTGATAATGGGACAAAATATACAAACAAGGAGTTTGGGGAATAATTATCAGCCCCAGGGATACCACATCAAATCACATGTCCATACACCCTAGTACAGAACATAGTAGTAGAGGAAAAATAGACATCTTTAAGAGGTAGCCTAAAGAATGCTGATTACGATGAATGCTCCAAAATACATGTGGAGGCAAGCAGTTTGATAGCTGCTCAATTAATCACTAGAATGCTCTCATGAGGGTTGGATTGAAAATCTCTTTGTCAGGTGTTGAAAGAAGAATAACGGGATCCTCCTATTGATATTTGACTGTGTATTTTTTGTGAAGGACAACAATTATCGTTAAGGAAGCTGGATCCCAGACGGTAAAATGTGTTTTTGTGAGTTATTTTGTTACCTAGAAAGGTTATGTTTGTTGTAATCTGATAGAGAAGAAACTTTTTGTGAGTATGAATTTGTCTTTTAGAGAACTGTAACTCTAATACTCCTTGGAAGTAACCTCACCTTTCAATAACTCACCAGATATCGGAGGTATGAGAAAAGAGGAGTGGTAGTTATAGTGGGAGATTGGTGTATGTGGGAGCGATGTTTAGTTCTGTGATGTGGGATTAATCAGTTGAGGAGCTAGAAAATGAGGAGATTGATCCCGGAGATGGTGAGATTCAGGCTGAAGGGGAGCTGAGGTGTATGCAAGGAGGAAGTAAAATGAGAGAACAATGCTTGCACTGCCACTTGTGTCAGCTAGTCCCTTGTCCCGGTCAACCCCAATGCGAGATATCCTCCTAATCATTTTGGGTGAAAACATGACATTGCTCATTTTGTTCATATCCTAGAACATTCATTGCATCTTGGATATTGTCTTTATTCTCAAGTGTTGGTAGGTAGCTAAGGAAAATCCAAAGTGAAAAGCGACAATGCGTGCTTTTGATAAAAATCTAACATGGGAGATAGTGCCACCACAAGCGTGGAAAATAACAATTGGGTGCAAGTGGATCTTCATAGTGAAACAAAATCTAGAAGAGAATGTGGGGCATAATAAAGCATGATTGGTAGCGAAATGGTACAGTCAGGCGTATGACATTGAATATGACGAAACCTTTACGTCAATACCGAAGATGAGCATAGTGAGGACGCTGATTTCTTTGATAATGAATGGTGGGTGGATGTTACACCAACTCGATGTGATGAATGTGTTTCTTCATGGTAAGTTACTAAAAGAGGTGCATATGGAGATATTGTCAGGATTCGGTACCTACCAGACAATGGGAAGTATGAGTCGGCTTAGGAAGTCACTTTATGGCTTGAAGCAATTTTCTTGAGCCTGGTCTGACAAGTTTAGAAAGGCTATGGTGGGCAGGTGATATCAACATATAAATACCGACCATCCAGTATTCTTTCGACAATATGGATGTCGCACCACTATGCTTGCTCTGTATGTTGATGATATGATTATTATTGGTGATGATGAGATAAGGATTTCTTGGCTAAAGGTATGATTGGGCAAATAATTGGAGGCGAAGGATCTTGGACAACGCAGATACTTTCTTGGGATTGAGATGACTAATGGAATAGAGGGGATGATCTTGTCTCATAGGAAGTATGTACTGGATCTTCTCACGCAAACAGACATATTGCATGCCTGCATGCAGTCTCGCCAATTAATTAGAAGGTCAAGCTGAGTGTAGAGACACGAGTATCTGTTGATCGCGATAGGTACTAGAGATTGGTGAGTTGACTGATCTATCTGATCACAATAGTCCCGATATCTCATTTGTAGTGAATATGGTGAGTCGCTACATATATGATTCAAGGAAGGGCCATATGAATGCTATGTATCTGATTCTGAAGTATCTGAAGAGTGCACCAGGGAAGGGGCTGATCTTCAGAAAATGGGCATTTAGGTATTGAGGGCTATCATGACTCTGACTTCGCGAGCTATGTTGATGTTGAGATTTTATCTAAATATATGGTCCTGTTTGTAATGAGAGAAAGTCTGGGGAATTTTTTTTAAAAAATATTATAAGGCTCTATATAAGCCCAAGTCATTAATGAAATGAACAAAAATTTTGATAGCAATTAGTTCTTTACTATCACTATCATCTCATCAATGTCTTCCTTGCTGGCTGATTGTGATAATTGGACCCAAAGCTTTATGCCTGTTGGTTTTCTCATTTCTTCATTTTTTATGTCTAAAATTTCGGACTTTCTCATCTGCTTGTGCTTTTGGACATTATTGAGCGAAGATATTTATTTCTCTTCTAATCAGTATGGACCTTTTTGGTACCCCATGATTTAGTACTTCTATGTAGAATCCTTCCACTTCTATTACTTGGTAATTGCAACTGTGCAACTATTTGAGCTTGGGAACTTAAACATCCCTTACCCGAACACTTATGATTTATTGCCATTGAATCTAAACCATGAAGCCAGGACCAATAAAATTACTAACAAACATATCAAGGGCATTAATTACTAGCCTTAATTTATAATAGTAAGGGATTGAATCATGATAAAGTCATTTTAGTGGTGATAAGAAGGTTTTAGCAAATGTTATTGTGAACAGGTAGGACAAGATTAGAAGGCTTGTGGTGTAGGTAGGCACGAACAATTTCTTAATGCAAAACACTGTATTTGATATTTGGAAAGTACAACAGTTGCGTTAAGGGACTGTCTAGGACGGATTTAGGTGGGGTTTAACATAAATTTGAAAAATAGAGAAAAAGAGCAAATTTTATATCCTGGATTTATTAAATTCAATTTCTTCTTAGTCTCTTAATTTTGTCTTAAAACCTATATTCCGGATTTAAAAGATTTCCTAATGCTGCTACCAAAAAGCCCTTCAGATAGCATTACTGCAAACAATCATCGTAACATTTACGACAGTATGCTCAATACATGCAAGTGCTTATGCAAACATGAAGGAAACACAGTAGCAACATGAGAATGAGTTGACAAAAATTGATACAAGTTATATGTAATTAGGAGAAAATTTCAGCCTAATTTGGTATGAATTGTGAGCTGGTTAGAATTGGGTTTAAGTCATAATTTTGAGGTTTACAATGAACTCCTCCTGTGCCTTAGGCAGTGATTCTAGTCATAGCATTTTCATATGGAAACTAGTACATTCCATGGTGGTCATTCTCTATCTTAATGGCATCAAATAATAGTGCAATAAACTAAAGAATTGGATCTCTAAATTATCTCTTGCTCTGACTAGTCATATGATAAGCTTTATCTGGAATCTATGGATCATATAAATTCACTTTTGGAAATATTCAAGTCCTCTGGTTGAATCTCAGGTAAAGTAGCAAAATTTATTAGGCTAAATTGTAAAAACAGTTTTATTTTAGTTGTAAATTTATAACAAGAGTAACAAATTTGTAATTGTTCGAGTTGAAATCGAGGAAGTTGGGAAGATTAGTCCTGGGCTTTATGAAATATTTATTTTTTCTGTGAAAAGTTGTTTTTTTTTTTGATGTTTTAGGAATGCTATATAAGATTGAAATTGAAAAGTTATAGGAAGCTCTTAGGATGCTACTTTAGAAAAGTGTGGAGACGTTGGGTTGTGCTTATTGTTATAAAAGGATAAAACTATGCTTGCCATGAATGGAAGATTTTTTTTGTCTGTGTTGAGTCGGTGCTATTTGAGGTTTTAGATTAATATGAGGCCCATGCATGACATATCATGATCTTTAATGAAATTGGCTATGAGGACGTCTTAATTTTGAACTTTGAATGAGGGTTATTAGAGTTAGTTTTGACTTAAAGGAGGGTTGTTTTGGGATTTGTTGCAAGTGGATGGTTTTGATTTTGTCTGAGGTAGTGGGGTTGGTGCACCCAGAAACCAATAAATTTTGTTTTGAAATGGATAAGGAGATTTATTGTGATATTATCAGAATGAGTGGGGCATTTATGAGGAAGGTAATGTGGTGTAGAGGAACGGATAAAATGTGTGAGTTGTGAATATAAAGAAAAATAATGAAAAGCTTAAGAATAAATCATTTTAAGACTAAGATAGGAGAGAGATACATGACACTTTTTACTTGAGGGAGGCAGATAGGAGAGACATACCCTGCATGCCTTCATAATCCATTTATATATTGTGGGCATGATTTTGCTAGCCCTACTGAATAATTGTGGAAGATTACTTCAGAGTAAGGTTGATTGTAATGTAATGTGATACAATTAGTGTACTTCAGGTAATTGAATGGCTCATGTCACATGGATATTACTTAGTATTATGTTTTTCAGTAATCTTCATATGAATAATAATCACGAATTGATTTGTTGTATTTTATATCAAATATCGAAAGGTAAAGTATGATGAACTTGTACTCAATTTTAGAAACTAAGATCAAGAGATGTTTTATTAGCATGATTTTTATGAATATCTTTGCTTTTTGTACCCTTGAACATTTTTATTAGAAGATAAATCTACTATTTATGATTGAGCTTAGTAAGATAAAAATAATTAATGGTCTGTTTCATACAACTTTCTATTTGTGTTGCGTTTCAAATCGTCACCTCAGTTTGGTTTGGAGAACTAGTTTCTTATTGTTTCTAGAAATTTCTATGGTGGGAAAATATTTTTTATAACTAAATCTATTAAAGTGTGGCAGTTGTAAGTATGCTATTGTCAAACTTTTTTAAAAAAGATATATTTATAATTATCACTGTAACTTTTTAAAAAGTTCATTTCACCGTCACAGTTTTATAACCACCTTTACAAGAAAGATACAATCACCCCAAATAAACCCTAAATAAATTAAAATAGGAACAATCTTGCAATTGCTTAACGCTACACACAATGAAGCATGAAGCATTATGATCTGCTTACATTGCCATTCTTCGCTTCAAATGCATGCTTCGAAGTATGCTTTTGACAACACTACAAGCATTAAGTATTGCCATTTTAGATAAAGTTCCTCAATAATTAGAAGTTTGGTACATGCAGACACCAGAAAAAATTGGAATTCTGCAATTATGTGCTTTTGCTAGGATGTAATAGGAATGTGCTTTTTAGGAAAAAACGAAAATATTAAAAGATCTTCAGAGGAAAGTAAATGCTTGAAGTTTGGTGCTATATACTGCCTAGTTCTATGGGAGAGACTCTCAGTTGATTTTATATTGGGACACTTACTTACCTTCTACTCCATTCTTATGAATTTACATAACACACACTTAAATATTAATTTTTACGTTCATTCCACCTAAATTTTCATATCACATAGAAAATACCACCATTTCAACTTTTAAAAAAAGTGAAATACACATTCTTATGCATGGGTAAAATTTGAAGTATAGGTGCTAGATTTGTAAATACATAAGAATTGAGTGGTATGTGTAAATCTTCTTTTATATTTTTCACTCTTTCCTTTTACGGGGTGCTATTTGAAATGACGAATAGATGGCCTTAATCATTTCACCAAGATTTTTTATTGTATATTGCTTATGTATTAGTCCAATATTTTAGCAGAGAATGAATTTCATTTCTGATTGTTGATTAAATTACTACTACACTAATTGTGAAGCTTGTTTATGATATATGTGTGTGTGTGTCTGGGTCGTGTTGGAGACACGATCAACGCATATGCACCGGGATGTGAGTGCTCAAACGCCCACTTGGACGTTGCTCACGAGAAGGCGCCAGCCTATGGCGCATATGCGCTCACATATGTGGGCATGGACAGTAGAGAGGGCGCCTCTCATAAGAGTGGCGCTTAGGCGCCAAGTCCGGGCGCGTATGCGCCCGAAGCAGTTTGCACGGGATCTTTTGGTTGAAGGCTGAATTTCAGCGCCGTAACTAGTAGTTCCTGCACGAGGTTTCTTCGACAAGTTTCTTGTGAAGGAGATAAGTGTCAGAGTGGAGGATTTTTGTGATCTCAACTTGCATTTCTCATGTTGGATCAGAGCAGGAAGAGTTTAGAGCGAGGGCTTGTAAGTTTCCTTGAAAGAAGAGAATAAATTGAGTGTGCTCTCTGTACAACTTTCTGATTCATAGTGAAATTTTTCTGGTGGCGTGACTTCGTGTTTTTTTCCCGTTCTCAGGTTTTTTCCACAGTAAATTCTGGTGTTCTTTTCTGTTTTGTTTTGTTGTGCTTCTATTCCTAAATTTGCTCCAATTTTCCTTGAATCTATGCAATTTTATTCCGTGGTATGGTTTAGATTTCTAATGGAGTTTTAAGCCCCTAAGAATTTTTGGGAAGGAGATTATTTGGAGAGTTCTGTTTTCTCCCAACAGGTCGGGATAAGACTATATATGCTGATTGTATAGCATTTTACTCTTGGGGCATTTACATACATACCACACAATTTTTATGCATTTACATATCTAACATCTAAACTTTTATATTTACATTTACAACACTCAAATCTTTAATATTACATAAAAATATCATTATTTTTAACTTCTTAGAAGTGAAATACACCTTTATATGAATAGGTTGGTGACGCCAAAGTGTTATAAAAGTAAATATGAAAGTTTGATTGTTAGATACGTAAAAATACATGAGAATTTCATGGTATGTATGCTAATCTCCTTTTAATTCCTGTATGCGCAGCAATACTCATAAAATTGCTCATCCATAACTCAATATTCAACTTGAACAAATTTACAGTTCCACCCTNGATTCCTATTGGCCAATTTAGGATTCCCATGCTAAACTATGATAGCGATGATTGGGAAATTTGGACAATTTGTTATGCTAAAAATTTCTAGACTAGATTCTCACTTGAACTTGAGACTTTGCGAGGCTAGATGCTCTTTCATGCCTATCATTTTGGCGAGCTCTTATTTGATTCCTCGACATGGCCTCATTTTGTTGCTAACTTGCCTTCTCATGCTATAAATAGAATGTTAGGTGCTGAGACCAAGTTTAGTAGCTGCCAATCGTAAGCTCAGTTCATAGCAGACTTTTAAGAATGATTGGTTCCAACTCAGGATTCATTCACACTTATTTTTTGAGGCAACTTAGCTTAAGTTGTATTCATATTCCATTTCTTAAATCTACTTCCTTTAGAGGTAACGATAAATAGGGGAAGAAATCAATTGTTTCATGCATCCCACAGCAGGAAGCAACAAATAGAAGGGAGAGATAGAAAGGGAAGGGCATTCAAAAAGAGATTTTTGTTTTTTTGTTGGTGTGTTTTTTGGCTTCTTCATGAAGAAAAAAATGTTGATATTCCGATTCAAGGAAAAAAAGAAGCTCTTAATCATAGGACAAAGTATTCTCGTTTAGACACTCATAACGAAGAGGGGAAGAGAGTAATTTGAGCTACAAATTACTTTCTCCATATTTAGGTGACATTTTCACAACATATGATCATGTTTTCTCTTAGCTAGTCTAAATTGTATCTTTGATCATAGCTTCAAATTTGTATAAAGTTTAATTATTTATTTATTTTTTAAGCTAGATTTGTCGATCTTTGTGCAATCATGAACACATGCTTACTTGAGGCAAATCAAGTAAATTTTGGTGTTTTCTTTTGTGATGCTTGATCGTTTTTTGCAATTACTTTATAGTTTATTATAATATTTCTTGACTTAAAATACTTTTTCTCCTAACCCAGCCATGTTCCTCTATTTTCACCATGAAAAGTCTCATATTTGAGTGCTAGCTTGATACTATATGTTGATATTTGTATCTAATTTATGATCATATTTGTAAATAGAGCAAGTCTAGAAATTTATCTGTAAAAACATTGTGAGGCTCTATGTAAGCTCACATCATTAATGAAATGAACGAAGTTTTTTATAGCAATTATTTCTTTAGGGTATTAAAGCCCTACCCCTAGCCGTCGCTAGTGCTGCTCGATCCAACGAGTGGGATTGGTTCACAGAGATTTGAAACTCCCATTTTTCCACTTCCTTCCGCTTTGTCCTACGAAGCAGCCACAACTAGAGCTAATTGGGACAACAACGATGTGGTCGCTACATGAAACCACACTATACAATCACAATTAGAGCTAACTGGGAAGACAACGACGGGATCGTGACGTAAACCCTCACGATACAATTTTGATTAGAGCTAACTAAGAAGGCAATGATGGAATAGTGGTGTGAACCCTTGCGATACAATCACAATTAGAGCTAACTAGGGAGGCTACAACGTGATCGCAGACCTAACAGGGAGGCCACGATGCAATTGTAGACTTGATCATAACGTACATACGCGAAGGGTCAAATTCACATGTGTTTTATAAGATCTAGACTTAGATACTTGTGATTGAGTATGTCAGGAGATGGAGATCGAAATAGTGGAGGAGGTAAAAGATTGGAGCTTCAAGGGAAATTAGATTCTGAAGTTCTGAAGGTTTCTGTCTGGCCAATACGGGGAGCTAGAGTCTTGATGGGAGCCATTGTATCAACACGTGCTCCGATACAGGTGAAGATATATCTCCCTCCTGCGGATCTGAAATTTGATGGACTGACCATGTATTTGAGTTGGTCACATCGAATAAACTGCTCTAGTAGGGAAGAGACTAAAGGGATATCCGACGGGGGTCTAGTTAAAGAGTGACAGTGTTGAGGTCGATGAGTGGAGGACCATGCATGCCTTGCTTTACACTTGGCTACTCAGCTTGATGGTTTCATCGATTGCCTCATAATTACATGGTATTCGAAAGGTGAGGGACATCTGGGCGAAGCTGAAGAAGATCTATATTGGAGCTGAGAACCACATGAGGGTGTTTCAGATTCAGCCCGAGATAGAGACAGTGGTATAAAGTGATAGATCAATTCAGGAGTACTCCATAGTTCTGGAGTGACTCTGGGTAGAACTTTATCACTTCTCACCGATGTTGAGCTGTGGAGATCCTAGGTGCAAGAAGGGGTAGTTTTTTGCATAGATGAGGACAATGCAGTATTTGGCTCATCTGAACCCGACATTTGATCATAGGAGATCAGTTCTCATAGACCAAAAAACTATTCCTTCACTGGATGAGACCATTGCTACGATAATACAGGAAGAGAGTTCATGAGGCTACACTGCAAGCCGAGTGGACTTCCAGGTACTCGATTAGACTTGTCTACCTCGAGCTCAGGTTTGACAGGTGTCCACGGGGTGACTCACAAGTATTACAACTGTGGTGAAGTAGGTCATCTGAGCAAGATCCATCCTATGACACTTAAGGAGAGAGTTACAGGTGGACGTGGATAGTTTGGAGGCCGTGGTGGTCGAAGGGGTGGAAAAGAGAGCTACTGGGAAAATCTAATGGCAAAAGAGGATGAGGGAGAAATAGATGTGGTTTTTAACGATGGAGATCATGAGTTTTTGGAGATGTTGAAGGAGATGCAGAAAGTAGCTGTTGATAGGGCTGAGGGTGCATCCACATCATCGTCATCAAGTTTAAATTTGCTACTTATGCTCACTCTGACAAAGATACTCGTGATACATAGGCTCATGCCGATATTTCCATCTCAATTACACCAGAATGGATATTAGAATCTGGTGCACTTTGACATGTGACAGATATTATTAGAGAGTTCTAGACTCACATAGCAGTTCCAAAGAGCATCTAAATTGCTAATGTTATAGCCCAACTTCTAGTTGGTAAGGGTATAATGAGATGTATCGATTCTATGAATTTATCCAATATTTTTCATGCTCTATTATTTTCAGTGAACATTTTATTCATTAGTATCATTTTTGTTCAACCAAATTGTGTTGTTTCATTTGACATTCTGAAGATGATCTTTCAAGATAAAGGGACGAGGTAGATACTTGGGACTAAAACATGATATAATGGACTCTGGTACTTGGATAGAAAGAGGATGGACTCAGCCTTGACATCCATGGTAGAGAGTGCTGGAGTAGGGGAATCTGGAAGGAGTGTGCGACGTGTTGTTGCTGCATCACAAACACACGAGACACTCTTATTTTAGTTTATTCAGTCGTTCGTATCAATTTTTGTATAAAAAAAAACAAAAAAAAAAACAAAAACTTATATGTGGTGTTTGCGAGTTTGATAAGCTTACTAGGAGCCTTATATCAATTATGGGAAGACAATTTCTTATGTTTTTGCTTTGATATATCTGATGTGTGGAGACTTTGTTCTATTAGTTCGATGAGTGGTTATCGATATTTTGTGACTTTTATTGATTATTTTTCTCATGTTACTTGGTTGTATCTGATGAAAAGTAAAGGTGATGTGTTTGTTTGCTTTAAAAATTTTCACAAGACAATCCAGACTTAGGGTCTGTTTGGGGCAGCTCATAAGTGCGGCGGCGTTTTTGAAAACACCGCCGTACCGTTTGTTTTGCGCGTTTGGGGAGCTTTTTTGTAAACGACGTTTGAAAATAGGTAAAACGCGATCGCGGGTATCGACCCGCGGTCAACATTTCGAACGCCCGCTTTTACGCGACTGCTCCTCCCTCGTGCTCTAATATTTGACTTCGGACTCCTTATTCGCCACTTTGCTCCGCTCTGCCTCCGCCTAAAGAAGTTTTTCGCCGAAGGAAGCTGCAAGCTCTGCCTCCGCCGAAGTTCCGATCTTCCTCTGCCGAAGGAAGCTTTCCGCCGAAGGCAGCTTGCTCCGCTCTGCCTCCGCCGAAGGCAGCTTGCTCCGACCTTGGTAAGAAATCCCTATCTTTCCTTCTCTCATTCATCTCTTCTTCCCTCTTAAATTCTTTCCCTGAGATTCTTATCCCCCGATTTTTAGGTTTCCCTTATCTTTTTTATTTAGCTCCGTTGTTCCTCCTCGACAAGCTCCTTCTTCAACATTCTCAGAAGGTAAACTTCTTCGATCGCACATTTAAAGTCAAGGCAAGTAATGTGCCGATGTGGGTTACCGTCATTGCTACTCACGTCACGACAAGCACATAACTACGAACGACAATTCTACAGGTGCCCGCGGTGGGGACAAGGACCAGAAGACTGCAAATTCTTCAGGTGGGCCGACGGTGCAACTTTTTCTACGATATCCCAATTCGACATAGCTGCTAAGGGTTTGATAGTACCACAACGGAAGAGCATCGCATGTGGTTCGAGTTTTTCCGTTTCTACGATATCTCAGTCAGACAGTTTTGCTCGGGGTTTTGAGGTATCGGAACCGGGCAACAATCATCGTGATGTGCTTTTGCATTTTAAAGTCAATATTGTCATATTTTTTTTTGTAATTTTAACATGTTATTGTTTTTTTTTGTCATATTATAGTCCGTATTAGTGTGTGAATTTATGTTTCAATTTCATATATGTCTTTGTGTTTATTTGATGTAATCAGAACTTTTTGAGTTATATAAATGTTAGTAAACTCTTTTGCATTTTCATGTTGTGACATTTGAGAAAATAATAAATTCTGCGACACTGTTTAGTTTTTAATTAGAAAAATTTGCAAATAAGCTGTTTTTCAAAATCACAAACCGAACAGTTAAACAACTTATTCAGAACATGACATAATAGTCATTTTTCCAGAATAAACTGTTTTCCATACGCACAAACCAAACAAACAGACAACTTACTGGATCAGCTGCTCATCAGCAGATTATTAGAATCAACTGCTTATAGCAGAAGTTGGATAAGCTGCAGCTGCACCAAACAGACCCTTAATATGCTGCAGTAGTGAAAGTATCAATGTCTGATATTGGGACAAAATATACTAACAAGGAGTTTGGGGAATAATTATCAGCCCCAGGGATACCACATCAACTCACATGTCCATACACACAGGTACAAAACATAGTAGTAGAGGGGAAAAATAGACATCTTTAAGAGGTAGCCTGAAGAATGCTGATTACAATGAATGCTCCAAAATACATGTGGAGGCAAGCAGTTTGATAGCTGTTCAATTGATCACTAGAATGCTCTCATGAGGGTTAGATTGAAAATCTCTTTGTCAGGTGTTGAAAGAAGAATAACGGGATCCTCCTATTGATATTTGACTGTGTATGTTTTGTGAAGGACAACAATCATCGTTAAGGAACCTGAATCCCAAAGCGGTAAAATGTGTTGTCGTGAGTTATTTTGTTACCCAGAAAAGGGTATGTTTGTTGTAATTCGATAGAGAAGAAACTGTTTGTGAGTATGAATTTGTCTTTTAGAGAACTGTAACTGTAATACGCCTTGGAAGTAACCTCACCTCTCAGTAACTCACCAGATATTGGAGGTATGAGAAAAGAGGGGTGAGTAGTTATAGTGGGAGATTGGTGCATGTGGGAGTGATGTTTAGTTCTATGATGTGGGATTAATCAATTGAGGAGCTAGAAAATGAGGAGATTGATCCCGGAGATGGTGAAATTCAGGCTGAAGGGGAGCTGAGGGTGTATACAAGGAGGAAGTAAAATGAGAGAACAATGCTTGCACTGCCACTCGTGTCAGCTAGTTCCTTGTCCCGATCAACCCCAACTCTTGACACACCTATTCTATCCACCTCAGGCTCGAAATCTAAAGGATATAAGATTCCTCTTTCCAACAACGTAACTTTAAGAAGGATCTCTCAGAACAATGCGAGATATCCTCCTAATCATTTTTGGTGAAAAAATGACATTGCACATTTTGTTCATATCCTAGAACATTCATTGCATCTTGGATATTGTCTTTATTCTCAAGTGTTGGTAGATAGCTAAGGAAAATCCAAAGTGAAAGCGACAATGCGGGCTTTCGATAAAAATCTAACATGGGAGATAGTGCCACAACAAGCGTGGAAAATAACAAGTGGATGCAAGTGGATCTTCATAGTGAAACAAAATCTAGAAGAGAATGTGGGGCATAATAAAGCATGATTGGTAGCGAAATGGTATAGTCAGACGTATGACATTGACTATGACGAAACCTTTACACGAATAGCGAAGATGAGCATAGTGAGGACGTTGATTTCTTTGATAGTGAATGGTTGGTGGATGTTATACCAACTCGATGTGATGAATGTGTTTCTTCATGGTGAGTTACTAAAGGAGGTGCTTATGAAGATACTGTCAGGATTCAGTACCTACCAGACAGTGGGAAGTGTGAGTCGGCTTAGGAAGTCACTTTATGGCTTGAAGCAATTTTCTTGATCCTGGTCTGACAAATTTAGAAAGGCTATTGTGGGCAGGTGATATCAACATATAAATACCGACTATCCGATATTCTTTCGACAATGTGGAGGTCAGACCACTATGCTTGCTCTGTATGTTGATGATATGATTATTACTGGTGATAATGAGACAAGGATTGCTTGGCTAAAGGTATGATTGGACAAATAATTGGAGGCGAAGGATCTTGGACAACGCAGATACTTTCTTTGGATTGAGATGACTAATGGAATAGAGGAGATGATCTTGTCTCATAGGAAGTATGTACTAGATCTCCTCACGCAAACGGACATATTGCGATGTAGGCATGCAGTCTCGCCAATTAATTAGAAGATCAAGCTGAGTGTAGAGGCATGAGTATCTGTTGATCGCGAGAGGTACTAGAGATTGGTTGGTTGACTGATCTATCTAATCACAATAGTCCCGATATTTCATTTGCAGTGAATGTGGTGAGCCGCTACATATATGATACAAGGAAGGGCCATATGAATGCTATGTATCTGATACTGAAGTATCTGAAGAGTGCACCAGGGAAGGGGCTGATCTTCAGAAAATGGGCATTTAGGTATTGAGGGCTAATGTTGAGATTTTATCTAATATATGGGCTTGTTTGTAATGAGAGAAGTCTGGGGATTTTTTTATAAAAACATTATAAGGCTCTATATAAGCCCAAGTCATTAATGAAATGAACAAAATTTTTGATAGCAATTATTTCTTTACTATGACTATCATCTCATCAATGTATTCCTTGCTGGCTGATTGTGATAATTGGACCCAAAGCTTTATGCCCGTTGGTTTTCTCATTTCTTCATTTTTTATGTCTAAAATTTCGGACTTTCTCATCTGCTTGTGCTTTTGGACATTATTGAGCTAAGAAAGTTATTTCTCTCCTAATCAGTATGGACCTTTTTGGTACCCAATGATTTAGTACTTCTATGTAGAATCCTTCCACTTTTATTACTTAGTAATTGCAACTCTGCAACTATTTGAGCTTGGGAACTTAAACATCCCTTACCCGAACACTTATGATTTATTGCTATTGAATCTAAACCATGAAGCCAGGACCAATAAAATTACTAACAAACATATCAAGGGCATTAATTACTAGCCTTAATTTATAATAGTAAGGGATTGAATCATGATAAAGTCATTTTAGTGGTGATAAGAAGGTTTTAGCAAATGTTATTGTGAACAGGTAGGACAAGATTAGAAGGCTTGTGGTGTAGGTAGGCATGAACGATTTCTTAATGCAAAACACTGTATTTGATATTTGGAAAGTACGACAGTTGCATTAAGGGACTGTCTAGGACGGATTTAAGTGGGGTTTAACATAAATTTGAAAAATAGAGAAAAAGAGCAAATTTTAAATCCTGGATTTATTAAATTCAATTTCTTCTTAGTCTCTTAATTTTCTCTTAAAACCTATATTCCGGATTTAAAAGATTTGCTAATGCTGTACCAAACAGCCCTTCAGATATCATTACTGCAAACAATCATCGTCACATTTACGACAGTATGTTCAATGCATGCAAGTGCTTATGCAAACATGAAGGAAACACAGTAGCAACATGAGAATGAGTCGACAAAAATTGATACAAGTTATATGTAATTAGGAGAAATTTTCAATCTAACTTGGTATGAATTGTGAGCTGGTTAGAATTGGGCTTAAGTCATAATTTTGAGGTTTACAATGAACTCCTCCTGTGCCTTAGGCAGTGGTTCTAGCCATAGCATTTTCATATGGAAACTAGTACATTTCATGGTGGTCATTCTCTATCTTAATGGCATCAAATAATAGTGCAATAAACTAAAGAATTGGATCTCTAAATTATCTCTTGCTCTGACTAGTCATATGATAAGCTTTATCTGGAGTCTATGGATCATATAAATTCACTTCTTTTGGAAATATTCAAGTCCTCTGGTTGAATCTCAGGTAAACTAGCAAAATTTATTAGGCTAAATTGTAAAAAACAGTTTTTTTTTAGTTGTAAATTTATAACAAGAGTAACAATTTTGTAATTGTTCGAGTTGAAATCGAGGAACTTGGGAAGATTAGTCCTGGGCTTTATGAAATATTTATTTTTTCTGTGAAAAGTTGTTTTTTTTTTTTAATGTNTTGGAAATATTCAAGTCCTCTGGTTGAATCTCAGGTAAAGTAGCAAAATTTATTAGGCTAAATTGTAAAAACAGTTTTATTTTAGTTGTAAATTTATAACAAGAGTAACAAATTTGTAATTGTTCGAGTTGAAATCGAGGAAGTTGGGAAGATTAGTCCTGGGCTTTATGAAATATTTATTTTTTCTGTGAAAAGTTGTTTTTTTTTTTGATGTTTTAGGAATGCTATATAAGATTGAAATTGAAAAGTTATAGGAAGCTCTTAGGATGCTACTTTAGAAAAGTGTGGAGACGTTGGGTTGTGCTTATTGTTATAAAAGGATAAAACTATGCTTGCCATGAATGGAAGATTTTTTTTGTCTGTGTTGAGTCGGTGCTATTTGAGGTTTTAGATTAATATGAGGCCCATGCATGACATATCATGATCTTTAATGAAATTGGCTATGAGGACGTCTTAATTTTGAACTTTGAATGAGGGTTATTAGAGTTAGTTTTGACTTAAAGGAGGGTTGTTTTGGGATTTGTTGCAAGTGGATGGTTTTGATTTTGTCTGAGGTAGTGGGGTTGGTGCACCCAGAAACCAATAAATTTTGTTTTGAAATGGATAAGGAGATTTATTNTTATGAGGATGCTTTAATTTTGAACTTTGAATGAGGGTTATTAGGGTTTATTTTAACTTAAAGGAGGGTTGTTTTGGGATTTGTTGCAAGTGGATGGTTTTTATTATGTCTGAGGTAGTGGGGTTGGTGCACCCAGAAACCAATAAATGTTGTTTTGAAATGGATAAGGAGATTTATTGTGATATTATCAGAATGAGTGGGGCATTTATGAGGAAGGTAATGTCGTGTAGAGGAACGGAGAAAATGTGGGAGTTGTGAATATAAAGAAAAATAATGAAAAGCTTAAGAATTAATCATTTTAAGACTAAGATAGGGAAAGAGATACATGGCACTTTTTACTTGAGGGAGGCAGATAGGAGAGAGAAACCCTGCATGCCTTCATAATCCATTTATATATTGTGGGCATGATTTTGCTTGTCCTACTGAATAATTGTGGAAGATTACTTCAGAGTAAGGTTGATTGTAATGTAATGTGAAATTAATTTTAAGCATGGTGTGCCAACAATTAGTGTACTTCAGCTAATTGAATGGCTCATGTCACATGGATATTACTTAGTATTATGTTTTTCAGTAATCTTCATATGAATAATAATCACGAATTGATTTGTTGTATTTATATCAAATATCAAAAGGTAAAGTACGATGAACTTGTACTCAATTTTAGAAACTAAGATCAAGAGATGTTTTATTAGCATGTTTTTTATGAATATCTTTGCTTTTTGTACCCTTGAACATTTTTATTAGAAGATAAATCTACAATTTATGATTGAGCTTAGTAAGATAAAAATAATTAATTGTCTGTTTCAAACAACTTTCTATTTGTGTTGCGTTTCAAATCATCACCTCAGTTTTGTTTAGAGAACTAGTTTCTTATTGTTTCTAGAAATTTCTATGGTGGGAAAATGTTTTTTATAACTAAATCTATTAAAGTATGGCAGTTGTAAGTATGCTATTGTCAAACTTTTTAAAAAAATATATATTTATAATTACCACTGTAACTTTTTAAAAAGTTCATTTCACCGTCACAGTTTTATAACCACCTTTACAAGAAACATACAATCGGCCCAAATAAACCCTAAATAAATTAAAATAGGAACAATCTTGCAATTGCTTAACGCTACACACAATGAAGCATGAAGCATTATGATCTGCTCACATTGCCATTCTTCGCTTCAAATGCATGCTTCGAAGTATGCTTTTGACAACACTACAAGCATTAAGTATTGCCATTTTAGATAAAGTTCCTCAATAATTAGAAGTTTGGTACATGAAGACACCAGAAAAAAAATTGGAATTCTGCAATTATGTGCTTTTGCTAGGCTGTAATAGTAATGTGCTTTCTAGGAAAAAACGAAAATATTAAAAGATCTTCAGAGGAAAGTAAATGCTTGAAATTTGGTGCTATATACTGCCTAGTTTTATGGCAGAGACTCTCAGTTGATTTTATATTGGGACACTTACTTACCTACTACTTCATTCTTATGAATTTACATAACACACACTTAGATTTTAATTTTTACGTTCATTCCACTTAAATGTTTCATATCACATAGAAAATACCACCATTTTAACTTTTAAAAAGTGGAATACACATTCTTATGCATGGGTAAAATTTGAAGTATAAGTGCTAGATTTGTAAATACATAAGAATTGAGTGGTATGTGTAAATCTTCCTTTTATTTTTTTCACTCTTTCCTTTTACGGGGTGCTATTTGAAATGACGAATAGATGACCTTAATCATTTCACCATGATTTTTATTGTATATTGCTTATGTATTAGTCCAATATTTTACCAGAGAATGAATTTCATTTCTGATTGTTGATTAAATCACTACTACACTAATTGTGAAGCTTGTTTATGATATATGTGTGTGTGTGTGTCTGGGTCTTGTTGGAGACACGATCGGCGCATATGCACCGGGACGTGAGTGCTCAAATGCCCACTTGGACGTTGTTCACGAGAAGGCGCCAGCCTATGGCGCATATGCGCCCACATATGTGGGCATGGACAGTAGAGAGGGCTTCTCTCGTAAGAGTGGCACTTAGGCGCCAAGTCCGGGCGCGTATGCGCCCGAAGCAGTTTGCACAGGATCTTTTGGTTGAAGGCTGAATTTCAGCGCCGCAACTAGTAGTTCCTGCACGAGGTTTCTTCGACAAGTTTCTTGTGAATGTGAGAAGTGTCGGAGTGGAGGATTTCTGTGATCTCAACATGTATTTCTCATGTTGGATCAGAGCATGAAGAGTTTAGAGCGAGAGCTTGTAAGTTTCCTTGAAAGAAGAGAAGAAATTGAGTGTGCTCTCTGTAAAACTTTCTGATTCATAGTGAAATTTTTCTGGTGGCGTGGCTCCGTGTTTTTTTTTCAGTTCTCAGGTTTTTTCCACAGTAAATTCTGGTGTTCTTTTCTGGTTTGTTTTGTTGTGCTTCTGTTCCTAAATTTGTTCCGATTTTCCTTGAATCTATGCAATCCTATTCCGTGGTGTGGTTTAGATTTCTGATTGAGTCTTAAGCCCCTAAGAATTTTTGGGAAGGAGATTATTTGGAGAGTTCTGTTTTCTCCCAACAGGTCGGGATAAGACTATATAGCATTTTACTCTTGGGGCATTTACATACATGCCACACAATTTTTATGCATTTACATATCTAACATCTAAACTTTTATATTTACATTTACAACACTCAAATCTTTAATATTATATAAAAATATCATTATTTTTAACTTCTTAGAAGTGAAATACACCTTTACATGAATAGGTTGGTGACCCCAAAGTGTTATAAAAGTAAATATGAAAGTTTGATTGTTAGATACGTAAAAATACATGAGAATTTCATGGTATGTATGCTAATCCCCTTTTAAATCTTGTAAGCGCAGCAATACTCATAAAACTGCTCATCCATAACTCAATATTCAACTTGAACAAATTTACAGTTCCACCCTGGAAAGAATGTTGGCTTGGGGAAGGACTTCACCATCTTCTCACTAATCGATGGAGTAGTAAAATTTGAAAAGTTTGGACCTGATAGAAAAAAGGTAAACTCAGTCTCATCTTCATAAAATCTTACCATCTGTTTTTACACAGAAATATGGTATCAATATTACATTTTACATTATTATTACTTTTTAATTTACAGATCAGTGTTTACCCAAGAGTGGAACAGCCTGAGAACCCGAACAGCTTCAGAGCTAGAAGAAGAGAGTACTTTCGGCTGCAGCGTGAGCGCAAGAAGGCTTGGAAGGAAGGTGTTCTTCCTCCACAACTGGTACTTGCTTCTTCTGAATCCGTTTCTGAAACTTCTACTATTTTCTAAGAGATTTATTATTTGCATTTTCTATTTAATTCTGCTTTTTTGAAAAACTTGAATTTGTTATTGTTGAAGATTCTTAATGAATATATAAATTTCTTTGCCTGTAAAAAAAAAAAAAAAATACTGTCTAATGAGGGAAAATATATGTTTATTCGTTGGAGCATTTACATGCATGCCACACAATTATCATCTATTTATATATCTAACACTAAAACTTTCATATTAACATTGCATAAAAAATATCATTATTATATATTTTCTAAACAATAAAATGCATCTTTTCATGCATAGGTTTTTAACACCAAAGTGTTGTAAATGCAAATATGAAAGTTATGGTGTTAGATATGTAAATACATAAGACTTGTGTGGTATGTATGCAAATTCTCTATTATTATCTTCATGCTTTCATTGCACGAAGAGTGAATGCTAGATAAAAATCATTTGTTCTTTGATGTTATGCTTTTGATAGTTGATATGTGTGAAAGTATTATGAACTTAACAAAATAATGTATGATGTAGTCTGAATTACACAATGTGGTTTGATTTTTAGATGGTGATGGGATGACAAATACTCAATGTAAGCTAATTTAGTGGATAACATGGTTGACAAAGACATCGGCCTAAATTGGCTTTAGTCAAAATGAAATTATTAATTAAGAAGAGAATTTGGACTTATTTAAGATGGCTTATTGATTAACTTGGAAGGATATAACAATATTTATCTTTTTCCAAGGCCAAATCATCCTTCTATAATTTTTTTTAGAAGCCTGACGTTTTAAAATTTCAAGTTGTTTTGTTTTTATTAAGGTCTTTGAATGCATTTTTAGTTCATTATTCACTTTGGTTCTAAAGATCAGTTAAAAAATGAATAATTTTTTGCTCAAAGTATCTTCAATAATTTTCAGGGATCGGCTTTAAGCCCATATCTTTTTGCTTTAGTTATGGATGATCTTATTGGACATCTACAGGAGTATGTACCTTGGTGTATGTTTTTGTTGATGATATCTTTCTCGTGGATAAAACGAGAGAAAAAGCCCAAGAAAACTTGAATTATGGAGGTAAACATTGGAGTCTAAAGGCCTTCATTTAAGTAGAACTAAAACTGAATACATGGAATGTAATTTTAGTAGTGGTAGCTTTAGTGAGAGAAGTATGACTTTGGGTGATCAAATTATTAAAAGGTGTGAACGATTTAGATATCTTGGGTATGTTGTTCAAAGCGATGGTGATATAGATAGGATGTTAATAGTAGGATTCAAGTTGGTTGGTTGAAGTGGAGGAATGTTTCGGGCCTTTTGCGTGTTAGAAAAGTACCGCTTAGACTGAAAGGAAAATTTTATAAGACGATGGTGAGACCTGCAGTGCTCTATGACGCTGAATGTTGGCCTTTAAAAAAGAAGCATAATAATAAGTTAAGTGTTGCTGAGATGAGAATGATTAGGTGGATGAGTGGCTTTGCTTAGAGACAAAATGTGAAATGAATACATCTGATAGGAGGTTGGTGTAGCTCCTGTGACGGACAAAGTTAGAAAAAGTCGTCTTAGATGGTTTGGTCCCATTAAATGTCGACCATTTGATGATCCAATTAGAAGAGTAGATGTTTTAGATTCGACTTGTGTTAAGAAAGGCAGAGGTAGACCTAAGAAGACTTGGGCTTATTGTATAAAAAATGATCTTAATTTACTAGAACTAAATGAAAATATAACATTAAATAGGATGCAATGGAGAAAAAGGAGTCATGTAGCCGACCCCACGTAGTAGGATTAAGGCTTTGTTGTTATTGTTGTTGTATCTTCAATGAAGTTGCTAAATTTAGTTTGGATCAAACTTGATGAAGGGTCTATTTGGGCGGTTGTTACTATTTGAAGAAGCAACTGTGAAGCTGTTGCAGAAGAAATTGATATTCAAAAAGTTGCGATGAATGTTATAAATTTATTTTGTTTTCAAAAAGTCAGGCCGTAGCTTTTTTGTAGTTATT
This sequence comes from Phalaenopsis hybrid cultivar, assembly GCA_002079205.1. NCBI lineage: Eukaryota > Viridiplantae > Streptophyta > Magnoliopsida > Asparagales > Orchidaceae > Phalaenopsis > Phalaenopsis hybrid cultivar. The sequence goes on from JXCR01016799.1 coordinate 36,672, forward strand.
GCACTTAGCCAAGTCAGATTGCAAAACACAGCTTCCTACATTAATTTTTTGAAAAATTAGGCAAAATGCAATTCGCCAAAGTACGGTGCGTCGCCGCACCGTTGCCCCAAATGCAACCTAAAAGTTTAAATTGGATTAAAATGTAGATGCATGTCCATATTAATGTAAATATACACTTTTTGTTTTGTTTTTTTATTATAAATATATTAGAGGATAAGCAAATATTAAAATTCCACATTTTTTTAATTCTAATTATTAAACTCTAGTAAGTAAATGAGTCATATTTAGATCGAGTCAAAGCACAGTTTGAATTGACCTAACTTGAGTTGAAATTGAATACCTTCAAATCAATATTAAATGGAGTCTTGATCAACTTAAATCACACCACATAATTCTTATCTATTATATCTAACACCTAAACTTAGATATTTACACTTATATCCTTCAAATCTTTATCATCACAAAAAATATCACTATTATTAACTATTTAGAAACTCAAATTCACATTTTCATAAATATATATGTTTATAACACCAAAATGTTGTAAATGTGAATGTCCAACTTTATGTGTTTGATTTGTAAATACATAAGACCTATGCGGTATGTATGTAAATTTCTCAATTATTAAATCTTAGTGTTCCAAGATTCAAAATGGTGGAAATATATTTTTGAGGGAGTATTCCATTCCATTTAAATGATTTTTGAATGAAATAAATTAAAAATTTATTAATAATTTTTTTTTGAATTAATTGTGAAATAATAGACCATCTTCACATGAACAACATAAGATTTAAAAATGAAATTCACTAAAATTCTTTGGTAATTATTAAATTTCTAATAGATTTGTGAGTCAAAGATCTCTTTAAATTTTACATGTATTGTAGGGTTTGTTTAGGGTAGCTGTAGCTTATTGAATAATCTGCTAATAAGCTAGGTGCGGGGGCTATTACAAATTTTTATTTTTTTTTGAAAAAGTTAGACCGTTGGTGCGGTGTGAAAACACTGATTTCTGTGTTTTGAAAAAGCTTAAGCTGCCAAAACGCAGTTTACCCAAACAGGTCAGGTGCGTTTTCAAAACGTCATCGCACCAAATAAGATGCCCCAAACGGGCCCGTAATTTAAGTCTGAATTGAATAATGATTTTTGCTATTTATTAATATTGTATATATATAACAGAGATTCAAAATGAAATTTGAACCACATAATTAAATTCGAATTTTAGAACCTAATGAGATATTGATTTTGGATGGACTTGACTGATGATATTTATTGGAATTTATATGCCATACCACAAGATTCTTATGTATGTACATATATAATGTCTAAACTTCCATAGTTATATTTACAATGCTCAAAACTAGGAGTGCAAAAGAGCCGGATTGATCGAGCCCAAGGCTTGTTCGTGTTCCGCTCGTTTGAATTTTTTATTATACGCATTCAACTCGTGTTTGAAATAGCTCGTAAAACACTTTTAAAATACGTTCGAAATAGACTTTTGTTCGGCTCGATAAAACCGCGAATTTCGGAGGGTATTTTAACAAGCAAGCACAAGAGGACCAAAAAAAAAATTTTTTTTTAGGGTCATTTAGATAAATAAATTATCCAATATATATATATATATATATATATATATATATATATATATATATATATANTTATTGAGCTCTAGTAAGTAAATGAGTCATATTTAGATAAAGTCAAACTCAGTTTGAATTGACTGATTCGAGTTGAAATTGAATACCTTCAAATCAATATTAAAATGAACCGAATCACGCGCTTCTTATCTACTTATATATCTAAGTTTATAGCACCAAAGTGGTATAAATGTAAATATCCAACTTTAGGTGTTAGATATGTAAATACATAAGAACTGTGCGGTAAATATGTAAATTTTTCAATTCTTAAATCCTATAATTCCAAGGTTCAAAATGGTAGAAACAGATTTTTGATGGAGTTTTAAGTTTCTAGTTTACTAACCAAGCTTTGAGAAATCAATTGTTCATAACTTTATGTTATCATGACTTCATTTCGATTTAAATGATTTTGAATTAAATTAATTAAAAAAATATTAATATTTTTTTTGTTTCAATTAATTTTGAAAACTTCAGTTATTAAATTTCTAAAAAAACAGTGTGGTAAATAGAGCTTATGTTCGTGTTCAGTTCGTTTGAAATTTAGTTTGTTTGAATGAGTTTGTGTTTGAAATTATTTTTGAAGTCACTGTTCGTGTTCGTTTCTTAACAAACGAGCCGAACACGAGCTGTTCGCGAACGACGAGCCAGTTTGACA
>JXCR01016803.1:0-11617 GCA_002079205.1 Phalaenopsis hybrid cultivar
AAATCTTGGAACAACAACAAAGTCAAGAAAAGCAACAAATGAGCATGAAGTGAAAGAAAACTGATTATAATTAAGATGAAAAAATGGGATGGGTGCATTGATGTTTTCTTCTTCAAAGTGCAATGGCTAAATCAAGATCACTGAGAGGAGGATCCCCAGAGGAAAATGATACCGATGCCGGTCTCGGATCATGGGAGTGAGGTCTTCTCGAGTAAATATTAGTGATAAGTGGCTTGGGCTGAAACATTGGAGATGAGGCTGGAGTTGGATCTGAACTTATGATGGGTATGTTAACAACTCATTAGAATCTGGTGAGGATTTAGACACTGATGAGTTAACAAAGACTGTGATTTGTTAATAAAATGTGACATCAGCAGAAACCATGTATCTTTTTAAGAAAGGAAAAAACATCGATACCATTTTTGTAAGTGAGAATAACTTAGAACGGCAGACCTTAAGGACTACAGGTCAAGTTTGGACACTTGCGGGCGAGTATCAAAAACAAAACAAGTGCAAACAAGTGCAACCAAATATGTATGGTTTAATAGGAAAAAGAGAGCAAGCTAAAAATAAAACTTTGTAGGGTGTTCGGTTTTATATAATAATAGAAGGCATTTGATTGATCAAAAACATGCAATAGAAATTGCATCGGCCCAGAATTGTTTGGGCACATTCGTTTGAAAGAAAAGGGTTCCAACTGTCTCAAAAAGATGTCTATGTTTACTTTCAGCAATTCTATTTTGAGATAGAGTGTTAAAGCACCCTATTTTGTGTCATATACATCTGAAAGGGTGCAAAAAAATATTCTTTGGCGTTAACATTTCTCAAATTCTTAACCGAAATATTGAATTGAGTTTTAATTTCGACGCAAAAAGTTTGAAAATGTGACAATACCTCAACACGAGATTTCATAAATTAAAGTCAAATCATACGAGATAAATCATCCACACAAGTGGCAAAATATTAGATAAAATAGAACAAGATCCCCGCATATTAGAATGAGCCAACTCAAGACAATGAATGACTCTTTTATTGATTCTAGAAGCAGAAGATAAATAATGGTGTTTAGCAAATTGATATGACTCACAATATAAAGATGATAACTTCTGAAACTGAGAGTACAACTTTTTCAACATTGATATGAATGGATGTCTTAATTGACAATGGATCTCAAAAAGGGATAAGGTACTAAAACAAGCTATGGGTTGAGGTATCTCATTGTCCAAAATGTATAGCGCCCAAATTTTTGTCTTCTACCAATAATCTTATTCATCATATCCTGAAATAGTCAATGAGCAGGACAGAATAAGATACAATAATTAAGAGCACATGTAGTTTTGCTAATAGAAACAAATTAAAAGTGAAATGAGGTAAATTGAGAACAGAAGTTTGAAGCGATGTGGGTGTAATATTGATTGTGTCGAAACCAAGAACATTAGAGGTAGATTCATCTGCTAAAATGATGGAATATATGAGTTTATGAAAGGTAGAAAAGAGTTTTGGATTACTTGTCAAATGATCTGTAACACTATAATCAATGACCAATTATGTGAAAGATGAAAGAAGACAAGTATCATTGTTACCTAACTCGACAAGGGACGTGATAGATGGGGATTTCTTAGATGTTTCCTGAAATTTGATGAACTTGGCATATTCATTTGTAGAGATCAAGAGAGTAACTACAAGAGGCCTCAGTAGTAGGGACTATATGAGCTTGTTGTGATTTAGAACCCTTATAGTTCTTTTTTAGCAACTTTTGACATGTTCTTCTTCTATGATCAAGTTCATGACAGTCATAGCACACTACCTTCAACCTTTGATTTCCAAAATTCGGAGTTTCTATTTTGTAACTGTCCTGAGACAGAAGTTTACTGATGTCTATATTTTTTTACTCGAAAGAGCACTAGGTTGTTATACATGTGAGATCTAAGAACTTGAAATCGCACACAGTTGTCACGATCCACTCCGAGGCTTGAAATTAACAAAGATGGAAATTGACAGTCGAATGGTAAAAATAAACTCTCTGTTCTGTTATTTATATCACTAACAATTTAATATTCAAATATTCATAAACGAACCACTAAAGAAAAAAATTTAATTAACAAGTAGAAGTTTTTTTGTCTGTTTGATTATTGTTCTTGCTTCTTATACACATTAGCTCGTCTTCTACTCATCTTATTCAAAAGCATAAAATTTAGAAAAAAATATTAAAACAAAATAATGAGTTATCAAAAGATAACTCAAAAGTAACCATACTTCTAAACAACAGTAACTCAAAAAAGAGAAAACAAAATACATATCAGTATTTCATATTTCTATGAGAAAATCTTATAGTAATCTAATGTATGTATCAATGAAGTTTACTCAATAAATAATCTAAACTTGTACATGCCTTAACTTTAACTTTATTTTTACATTATGCTCTTAAAATGCATATCTGTCTGTTTGAGAAGCACCATAAAAACATAACCTAACACACCCCTGACCGATATTATACCGCCAGCACAGCAGTTAACGATCTAAACATCACAATTGTCAGAGGAGGAAAGGTTCTTACTTGCCCCTGGATGAGATTTTCTCATCGACACTGTAGTTAGCAATCTAAACATCATAATTTTTTAGGTGGCAAGCTGTCTACTCGCACCTAGCTGATATTCTCCAATCAGCACAAGGGTTGATGATCTAATTGACAGGGGTGGTGCGAAAACAACTACACATGCGAGTAAACTAATGTATCCTGCCTATACCATTAGAGGGTAAACTCCTCCTTCACCCCAACTAACAATTATATAGATGAAACATCAAATAACAACAAAAGTCTATTTCTTAACATGTGATGAGTAAAGCATATCAAATTCTATGCATCAGCATCAACGGCAACGGGTTCTTCAGGTTCCTGATGAGTTAAAGAATAGACTCATGTTAAATTGTTCAATCTTGGTTGCTCCTTACGAGCCACAATAGCAACTTCTGTTATCCTTTGCTGAACACTTCTAACAGTAGATCTTTCTTAAAAATTCCTCTGCGTAGAATCCCTTTCTGGGCTAGCAACTGATGTGGATCTCTGAACATAATTAGAATAATTTCTAATCTGATGTCCAGGCTGTCTGCATTAATGAAACACCTTCAAATCAAATAAACATTCACTACAATGTTGCTTCCCACACTTAACACAGGACTCTGCACTGCTACTGTCAGCCTGGCTAAGAACTCCACCAGTGTCGGAATTTTTCTTCTTCCCATAAGATTCTCTTGAATGAACTACTGGTGTTATTTCTTCCAAACTCTTTCTTGTGCAAATCTCCACGCTTCTGAGTCTATTGAAAATCAATTTCAACTCACTTAGCCCTCAACTAGCATTGAGTAATCTTCAGTCCCAAGTGACAATAGTAGCTGTCTAATTAAATTTTTTAATCTATAAAGAAATATGTGGTAATTTTCTTCTATATTTGGAACGAGTTGTGGTGCATATCTCGATAACATAGTGAACTACGCTTCAAACTGCATAATCTTTCGATATCCTTGCACTAATCTAATGAATTTATCTTGCATCTATCTCTTGACTGACAGTGGTACAAACCAATCTCTGAAAGTTCTCACAAACTCATCTCACTGCACCAAGCGGATGGTTCTACCTCCAAACTTCTCTTGCATCTAACATTGCCACCATCTTTTAGTTTTCCCTTAAAAAGCAAAGGTGACCAGTGCAACTCTCCTCTCTGGTGAAACAAGACAACTCCAAAATCTTCTCCACTCTCAATAGTCATTTTCAACTTCCATTAGGTCTCATGCCTCAGAAAATAAAGTGGACACACATCCTAAAAGAGCTTCAAGTACTTAACCATCGGTGTTCCACTGCTAGTAGCTTGAGATTGTGAATTCTTAATCAGCTGAGTCGCAACATTCATCATATAAGAAAATACACCAGCATTAACAGTGATATTTTGGGGTACAACAAATTTTACATTATTATCTTTGACCTTTTTTTTCCTGATCAACCATAATAATAAAATAACAACAAAATATATTAATTAGATTTAGTTAATATTTTAATTTCTATTATTTATAACTTAATTCAATCATCCTACTGATTCTTTCATTAAGATTCATGTTGTTAAATCTAAACATTTTTCTCTGATACCACTTTTGTCTCGACCCCGTTCGGGGCTTGAAATTAACCAAGAAAAAAAAGTACAAAAATATTATTGCGGGCATAAAAAGAAAAATAATACAAGAAATACAAAAAGTTCACAGCCGAGTCAAACAGTCCTAACAATACACCACGAACCTCTTCGTTCAATATAAGCATTTTGTAGATCTCCCTCATACAATTGCACTCAATTTCTTCTCATAACATCTCCAAACTCTCAAGATAAGAACATGAAAAAAGGATAACACGAAAAAATTATCTTGAGCGAACCCTAGAGCTACAAAGACTCTCTTAAACCCTAGAGGCAAAGCCCTCAAAGGCTAGTAAGTGTTATAAGCCTTCAAATAATCTCCTTATATAACATTAGGGCTTCCCATATGCTCAAAACATGCCAAAATAGTTCAAATCCGTGGTTAGACAGACGCTAGCATAACCACGCCTGAAGTAGTGTAGCTACGACGGGCCAGGCGTAGCCACACCCAAACTGGCATAGCGTAGCTATGTCAGGCATAGTTATGCAAAAATCCTATGTAATTACAACGATCGAACAAAGGGCCCAGCGTAATTAAGCTAACGGTTTGCATAATTATGTCGATCCTCTCAATTGGGTGACTTTGTATTTTGAATTTGTAAAGCGCACTCGACACTCGTAACCTGTAAAGACAACAAATATATTCTTCACAAGCGTAAAATCATGATAAGTATGAAATAAAATAGAAAATTTAACTAGAAAAATAACATAATTTTGAGTCGTATAAATTAACCGACTGGAATTTAGAACTGATGTCCTGGTTCCAACATTTTCCTAATCATCTTAATGGAGAATTAGTGGCCATTGTTTGTAACAATGGTTAAGGGCAGATCATACATGCAAACGATGTCAATCCATATGAAGTTTGAAACCACGATTGTGGTGACCTTGCTAAGAGCCTTAGCTTCAATCAATTTGAAGAGGCAGAAAATCATGACCAAGATGAACTTCATTTGTCATTTTTTTAGGGAAAAGGGACCAAGCAGGTTCAAAGGCTTAAGATAGTTGATGTTTTAGCAGCTACTTCTAGCACTGTACATACCTCTTGGAGAAATTTTCTGCATCTTGTCAAATTGTTAGTCAGAAATAGAGTAGCTTGTTTGTTAGTGTGCAGCCCCTGGAGAGAATTCACTTTCTTTTATGTGTTTAAGGTAGGTTGAGCTAGTTGATCTCCCAAATTGCTCGCCCAATCAACCTGTACCAGGCAGCCTTGGATCTCAATTTCAATCTCTGTGTTCTCAGCTGCCTTGATAGTGAAACAGAAAAGCTTTGGTGGCAACTGTATGTTCACATTTTTCATTTTTGATAGGAGAGCAAATTGTTTTTTACCATATGAATGTGCAGAATCTTAAAGTACTTAAAGTACTCGAGCCTCCTGATTTGATCTTTAACTTTTTATAGATCTGTGCAATGTAACTTCACTCTCTTTGTATTGACCATTTACTAAATTAACTACAAGTTTAGAGTCCAAATATGTGGCAAGATGTTGGACGTTGATTCCTAATGATGACACATAAGGCGATGATTTGGGCCTTGTACTCTGATTGGTCGTTAGTCACGGAACCATATTTTCAGAGTGTAGGGCAGAAAAATACCATTTTTATTTTGAAGTAGAAAAATACCCATTGGGGTTCAAAAGACGACCTCATATTCCACTCACAACAAGCTGGAAGCGCCATCAACAAAAAGCTCCCATAACAACTCATTGGATGGTAACACTTCATCTTTGTCTGTCACTGTAAGGGAGGTCGGTAGAAATTGGTGAACGTTTGTGTCATGATCGTGTTCTGAGGCGAATATATGAGATTGAATTCACTTAGTTCGACTGTCCAGTTAAGTAATTGGTCCGATTGGTCAGGTTTTGCAAGTATCGACTTAAGAGTATGATCTATGATGACGTGAATAGAGTGTAACTGAAAGTAGGTCCACGACCTCTATAAACACGAAAGCCAATTTTTTTCGTGATGTATCATCCGAGTTTGGCGCCGCTTAGAACCTTTTTAGTATAGTAGACAAAGAATTCTCGACAATCATCCTCCGGGACCATAACAAAACTTACCACTTCATCACACACCCCTCGATACAAAAATAGTTCTTCCCCAAAACTAGCAACATGCAGTAAAGGTGATCAGTCATAAGAATTTTTAGCTATTTGAACGCATTCTCATAATTCTCATCACAAACAAACCTTTTTGAGCTCCTTAGCACCTTGAGGAAATTTAGACACTTCACTCCAATGTGAGAGATAAATTGACTAAGGGCGACAAATTGATCTCTTACTTTTTGCAGCTCATTGACGTTTATAAGATTAAGCATATCCAAATTCTAAAATTGCTTGTACATTTTTTGCATTCATTTTTATTCCCTCTGGGGTGAGCAGAAAGCCCAAAAACCTATTTGTCAGTACTCTAAATGTGCAACTTAAGGGATTGAGATTTATTTGGTATTTCCTAATGGTTGCAAATGTTTCCCTAAGATCTTGTCTATGTTGTATGGGGTTTTACCTTTTATCAATATATCATCAATATAGACTTCAATAATTTATTTTTTCTTATTTTTTAAAATTACATCCATTAGTTTTTGATATGTGACACAAGCATTCTTTAGGCTGAATGAAATTTATTATAACAGTATAACTTATCCCTTATGTGAATACAATTTTATCACTATCGGCGAAACGCATTTTGATTTGGTGATATCCAGAGAAAACATCAAAGAAACTCATCATTAAGTGCCCACCGGTCGAGTCCACCAATGCATATATTCGCGAGAGTAGACAACTTTTTTTTGGCATTTAAAAATTTGTGAAGTTCACATACATACATCAGTTATTTTTCACCTTCTTAACCATGACAACATTCACGATCTAGTCAGGGTACCAGACTTTTCTAATGAACCCAACTTCAAGTAACATATGTACCTTCTCTCGGATGGGTCCAATTAAGAAAGTGACAATTAGGCTAATCCTTCGCTTCACAGGCTGGGCCCTGGGCTCAACATTCAGCCAATGCCAAGCTATATAGATGTCAAGGCTAGGCATTTCTTCTTCTAACTAAGTGAATATGTTGACATGCTCCTGTAGTGTGGTGATCAGCTCTCCCTGATGCTTACTACCAAAAAATGCGTTGAGTAAGAAAGTCATGCCTAATCTCCCTTTGATTGCTTGCACTTGCTTGAACGCCTCAATAGTTTCCAGGTCATTGCTCCTTTGGGTGTCCTGGGGCAGGGCACTTTCTTTGACATGGTTTAGGACCCTCAAGTAGCAGCTTACGACTATAGCAAGTCCCTCCTAACTGTGATGGCTCAACCAACTCTAATTAATTTCACAGCTACATAGTACAGAAACACCACTACTTTGAAAATATTTATAAAGGGCAACCAAAAATCACATTTTAACATGTCGATGAATTCACGATCACAAAATAAGCCATCACTATGAATTGCCCATTATCGCACCACCATATGATTGGCAAGCCCATGATGTTTGTTGGTTGCTTTCTTTCTTCAAAGAAATAGAACGGTGGTCCTGAAGTAGGACTGATGCTAGAATCTCCCAAGTTCATTAAATGCTTTTCAAAATGATATTTATGGCGCTTCTGGTTTTAATAAATATACTACATATCTGATAGTTTCCTATAGAACAGTAATAACAACATCATTGTATAGACTCCCATAAACTGGGAGATCTTCATTGGTAAAGGTGTGAAAGGTAGAGAAAGCATATCTTCCTTGGACGAGCTAATCAGAGTTACCTCTCCTTATTGAAATTGTTTGAGGGCGTGATCTGATGGGATGTCTTAACTCTGATCCCTCCTAGTATCGTTGATACCATGTGGCGACAGAATGACCTAACTAGCCTGAGTTTGTTTCTGATTTCCTTCTTTGGTGTTGTTCTCACCTCTTTGCTCCTAGGTTAGTGGTATGAATTCCTTCAGCTTACTAGATTTTATTAGCTCAACCACTAGGTTTAGTGGGTTTCAAAATTCTTCAATGTTGCGATCATGATCACGTTGGTAGGTGCAATATTTCTTTGGATCACATAGATTAGCAGATACCCTCATTGGTGTCAATTTCTTATAGTATTTTTTTGTTTGAATTAACTCCACTAACTCAGTCACATGGGGTCGCAATCGTAGATTCTATGTTTGTGGCAGTGACCTATCATGTATGTACCCAATGTATATCCTTTCAACTATGCGAACTTTCCTTTTGAATGGAGATGTTCCTTTGCCTTCCAAGCATCCTCTGCCCTCGATCTTCTTGACCTGGTGCGCTACTTCACTCCTGGGAGGAACGTGCAACCTCTTACATGGTCATTGTCTCTCCCTCTATCTGTTTGTTGGTGGACTAGTTTCATGTTGGTATTCTTTAGTTGTGATGTGATTGTTAGTGAGTTCCAAAAATTCGGTCAATAAATTTGGTTGTTGAAAGTCGAGTACATGCTTGAACGGCCTTTTGTGAAGCCCTTCAGCTAGCACAGCATGGGCGACTACCAGATCGAGGTTTTCACTTCTAGCATCTTCCTTTGAAATATGGTGACAAAGCTCCTTGGTGAATCTTTTGCTTGCTAGAGCATTCGCAGTAAGGCCTACAAGTTCTTTTGTGATTTTTAGGAGCTAATTTCATTTTAAATCGAAAAATGAGGTGATTACACCTAGGAGCAAGCACGCAAATCACCCAAGGGAGGAAACAATCAAGGTGGTAAAAAAAGATGACACTTCAGCATGTTAATAATGTGAAGTAGTGAAATCATAGCTTTGAAAGAAGTCACATGTTCTAGTAGAACCGTACATACTTTGCATGAGTATAGAGATGGTATTTTGAATCTCTCTGATGGAATGGCTACTGTGATCACCCTAGAGAAAGGGTTTTCTAGCTCGGTCAACCTTCCACACCCTCGTTCACTCCTCGCTACAAGAGGTGTATGCCTTGCTATCTAGGTGTAATCCTCATTTTCTTTGGTTGGAGTGGAGGGCAGCCTCTGTGGCGCTTCCTCATGCCAGAGGTCTTATGATTGAGTCAGAGGATTTGGTTGGCATATCTAATTGGGAGGCTACCCTTGAGAAGGTGATCGATGATTCCCACACCATCCTGGTCATTCTTGTTTCAAACTCGGCTAATTGTTGTCGCACGAATTCTCTTATCTCTTTCATGTTAACTGACGATTCCTTGGCCAAATGTTGTGGATCTCTGCATATTTCTCCTTCTAGTTTGTGGCATGCTTCACGCTCACCATCCTGAAAGGATATTGTGCTTGTGAGCACGCCCTCAGCTGGAACAAAAGAAAAGATATGAAAGAATGATAGAATGTCAAGGAAGAGCCACTAATCCAAATTCTCAATGAGAGAACTTTTACAACCAAGTTGCATCAACAATAGGTTTACCACAAAAATCAGTAAACAAACCAAAGCGAAAGAACGTTTTAGCATAACCCCTCCACCAATTTCTACAAAGGCAAAAAGCAATTAAAAAAAACTACTAATTTTTCTAAAAAATGGGTAGAATTTGGGGTTTGGAAGAACAAGCAAATAAAGAACCTCAGCATAAAGAGTAGGAAAAGCACCTTGGATACAATTGGAGAATTGATAGCACTTGTAAGCGGTTGACTAACGTGAAGGAAATTCAGACATAGCAGCGCAGAATCGAAAGCTTCGCTGACAATATTTAGGGTTTCAGGAGAAAAATAATGTAAATTAGAACAACAGAAAGCGTTATAAAACGATAATGCAGAACCTGCACCCTAAACAACCGATGTCGAAAAGAAGCCCAGGCTGCGAGATCAATGACACGATCGCAAGCGGAAAGAGAAAATGAGCCCCGTCTTGTTGGTGAAATATACAATGCTAATAAGAATCGGCGGCGGCGGCGGCGGCGGCGGCGGCCCTGAGGAAGAAAGCTTTGGGCCGGGCTAACGGGGAAAAATGGTTCATCAAATATGCCGCTAAAATATATATTTGATAAATGTATATAATTCTCAAGGAATAATATTAATAACTCTACTAATAATAATAATAAACATTAAATTAAAAAAAATGATAATAGTAATAAAGTTATTATTATAATGATAATAATAAGAGTTTAACAATGATACTAATAATAATAGTATTATAGTTAATATGGAAAACAAAAAAAACAACATAAAATTTTAAAAAATTCTAATAGTAATAATAATTATTAATACAATGATAATAATAATAATAATATAGCAAATAAAGCTAATAAAAACACATAATTATGAGAAGATCTAATAATAATAATAATAATAATATTATTATTATTATTATTATTATTATTATTATTATTATTATTATTATTATTATAATAGTAGTTTTTGAGATAAAATCAATTGAATGTATCATTTATTGAAAAAGCTTATAGTCTGAATTCTAAGGACGTAAGACTATTGGTTCAAATAAGTTTTGATCTTACTTGTCTAGTATAATAATGGTACGTGGTATTGAGTTCAAATTCAATAATAATAATAATAATAATCATCATCATCATCATTATTTGTTCACTTCTAGGCATATTTTTATTAAACTTGATAATGATATTGACTATAATAATATATNAATAATCATTATCATCATTATTTGTTCACTTCTAGGCATATTTTTATTAAACTTGATAATGATATTGACTATAATAATATATTTTCAAGAAGATCTAATTATATTCTTCACTGTCATACGAGGCTTCTAAAATGGACCATTTTTTTTTATATCAAGGAAGAATTTCTTATTATGCCAGTTTGGGTTACTTTTACTAATTTATGGCTTTATTGTTTAATCATAGTGTTTAATGCGGTTGTTGCATNGTAAAATGGACCATTTTTTTTAATATCAAGGAAGAATTTCTTATTGTGCCAGTTTGGGTTACTTTTACTAATTTATGGCTTTATTGTTTAATCATAGTGTTTAATGCGGTTGTTGCATTATTGGATCGACCTCTATATACTCATCCAGCTACTACTAACAGGTGAAGGCCTTCCATAGCTTGTGTTTTGGTTGAAATTGATAAGTCCAAAACCCTTTCAAAAGAATTTTGTTGGGATATGAAAATCATGGTTATGCGTAAAATTTTGAATATGAAAATTTGCCTATCTACTGCTCTCATTGCAAAGTTTATGGCCTTAACATTAATGAATGTTTTATTTTGCATCCTCATATGGAACCTATTACTAGGAAAAAAATATGACCTGTGATAAATTTTATAAGGCTTCCACTCTTAATTTGCTTGATGTTATTGGGGATAAACATAATGGTAATTATGATGATGGTATGAAAGTTTTGGAAAAGGAGGTAGATGATGAGGCTCTTGAAGCTTCAAACTATGATCCTCTAAAAGTTCCTCTTCAGGAAGACCTTCTAGTTTCGATCACATCTAATTTGCATGGTACTAATGGGAACCTAAGCAATCAGATGGATCTGCAAAAG
>JXCR01016807.1:0-20391 GCA_002079205.1 Phalaenopsis hybrid cultivar
TCCAGAGAGTGTTGGTCGCGTCATTAAGTATTGCAATGGATTAATTCTTGAAATCAAAGTCATCTTGTGAGAAAGCATGTAATGTCTGAGCTTTTGGACTGCAAAAATTAAAGCTAGACAATGCTTTATGAGAAAGCATGTAATGTCTGAGCTTTTGGACTGCAAAAATTAAAGCTAGACAATGCTTCTCAATCGGTGGATACCTTATCTCCGTCGGTATTAGACGACGAATCAGGTAGTATAGTGCATTTTCTTTGCGTGGATATCTTATCTCCGTCGGTATAACGACGACTTAAGTAATATAGTGCATTTTCTTTACCCTCGTGATTAACTGGAGCAAGTAAAGCTCCGAGCGAGCTAGACAATGCTTCTCAATTGGTGGATATCTTATCTCTGTCGGTATTAGGCGACGACTTAGAATTTTCTTTACATATGTGTGTCTTGCGTTGTTACATATTGTGTGTCATATATCACACTTGCACTTGCATCTTGCACCTTGCACTTGCACCTGCACCGACACTACTTGTGTCTCGATCGGTTATCCCGAACAAGTCACATCACTTGTGCTTTAGCCGGCTACCCCGGTCTGGTTGGCACAATACTTTGGTTTGACCGGATGCTCCATCCCAATCGACCTACCACTTTCTCCTTTGCATGTTGTGTATGTGCATGTACATGTTTGTTTGAATGATCAATATCATCTACTTGAGTTGCATACTTTCGAGTCACTGCCTTACCGGCATACTTTCTTTTCGGGCCCCTGCCGCTACAGCATGCCTACCTCCGGGTCACTGCCTTACCGGCATACCCTCTTTTCGGGCCCATGCCGCAACAGCATGCCTACTTCCGAGTAACTGTCTTACCGGTATACCCTCTTTTCGGGCCCCTGTCGCCACGGCATGCCCACCTTCGGGTCATTGCCTTATCGGCATACCCTCTTTTTGGGTCCCTGCCGCTACGGCATGCCCATTCTTACAAGTCACTGTCTTACCGGCATACTTTTTATCACTACTTATATGTTTGATTTGTCTGTATTAGCATTTGCATTTGCATGGTTGCATGAATAGCGAGCCAGGTTCGTTAGGAGAGTGACTCTGTGTTGGTCGCAATGCATTAACGAGCATTGCTTGCTGGGTTGAGCCCAATGAGCAATGCGAGTTAAGTCATCGGGATTGACATGAGTATGACTATGCTAAAGATCTAATAGATCTAACTCGTGTCATCATTCTTCGTGACACCCTTTAGAGCCTTCGGATCTTCAGGACGGGGCCGGTATGACGACCCCGTCAAAGTCATACCATGCCTAGACTTACCCCGCACTTAGGTAATAGGTTGATGCACTTTTTGTTAGATGGTGTGCTAGGCTAGGACTTATGATGCTAGATAGTTTTTTTTATGTCTGGTTATTGTTCTCTGTTGGATTGGTTGCCCTAGCCAGGTATCTTTCTTTTGCATTATGTTTGTGGTGTGTCTGCATGTTGCATATGTGTGGTAGTGTGTTAGGGCGTTCTTTTGCATTGAGCCATGCCTATTTTCATACACACACACAGGTACCGCTATGGGGGAGCAAGTAATGATTTCTAACCCTTTTGTTTGCAGGTGCTATTAGATTCCCCCACTTTTAAGGCATGGCTCATGATACGTTATGTGCATGTGATTTTCCCGCTGACACCTTCCCCACTTTTAAGGCATGACTCCTGATACGTTATGTGCATGTGATTTTCCCGCTGACACTTGATTATGTGCATGTGAGTTTTCCCGCTGACACTTGTTTTCATGCAGGATTAAGTCTTTTTCTTTTCTTGATGTTTTTTTTTTAGAGTCTAAGAGAGTCTTGTAGCAGAAATAAGATACGGGCACGGGTTCCAAGGCGTTACCATGAGAACCACATGGAGGGGACCAGAAGCATATGCTCGTGCCCCGTATCTTAATTCTGCATTTTATATTGATGTATAGAATTAGGACCGGGCATGTATATGCAGAGTCCGGCCGCCTTTTTTTTTCTGGGATATGTTGCTGACCCAGCGGCACCGACCTATTTATTATTTTGGTTTGACTTGCTTTGCTTTATTTTTGCATCATGTTGCATGTTTGCATTTGCGTGTGTGTTTTTTCTTGTTTTCTTTCTGTGTTTTATTTGGGATTTTGTGATACAACATAGGCTCATCAAGGACCTTAAAATTTTAATTTTCTACAAAATTCTAAATAAAATATTCAAGATAATTAAAATTTAGGATTAAAATATTCAAGCTTTAAAAATTGCAACTTTTATTTTCTTACATATATTAATAGGGCCTCCACAATACTTAGGATCATTCTAGATAACTGCATTCAAATTTGCATGGAATAGAGCCTCCACAATACTTAGGATCATTCTAGATAACTGCATTCATCTTTGCATGTCCTGAGGAGGAGTCCCCATACTTTTCTAACCTAACTGGCCCAGCATACCTTCACATAGGTAGTTGTCTAGTGCGCCTAGGATGTTAGAAGGCTCCCCGACCCAGACGAGGTGTAAGTCCTTTTGTTTGGAGCGTTTCTAGCTTTGTAGTTGAACCTCCACTTTCTTTCTTTCTCGAGGCATCCTTGTTATTTCAGCAGTTATAAGTCTCATCTCTTGGATTTTCAGCTTTTAGTCACAGGATAGAGTTTTCTTTCCTTTGACCTTAGGGCTATCGAGGTTCCCGTGGATGATGCAATTCACGGATTGCTGACCAGGGATTTCAGGACTTGTTGGGTCGACTACCTTCACGAACAGGTAGACTTAGAGTCCTAGTAGCTGTGTATGACGGGTCTGTGGTACCCCGACCCAATTACCTCTACCTTTTAGGATCACACTACCATTCCTTTTTTGTTGAGCCCTTTGAAACCTGTCGCTCCTTGACCTCATTGATATCACCTTGACGTCCCGATGCCGATGAGCTGCTGCCCATTTGGGATACGACGATTTGTCCTCTACCCTTATGGCCCGGAAGTGCTCTGACGTGTTGGGATATCCCCGTCAAGATGATTTAGGCTAGTCTGTGGGCCCCGTGTGCGGATTAGCCACTACCCATTTGGGATGTGAGAGACTCACTCTCTGCCCGATGGCTTAACGTGAGCTTTGAAGTGTATGAACTGTTCCCATACGGAATAACCTTCCATTGATTGCCTATACCCCAAATTTATGATAATATGAAGCGAAACTCCTTTTTATCGAGAGTATTCTTAGGTTTCCCCCAAGATGTAATTAACCAGTAGGAACACGTTTCTCTGGGAGTGCTCTTGACCCCAGAAATGTCATACACCTGACTCTCTGGTTATGGGTAGTCTATGTAGATTTATCGCGGATATTGGTTTAAGGTGCCTCCGCTTGATCTTGTGGGCGGACATTCTTAACATATCCCTGCGAGGTTTATCGCACGTAGACTCTCCACGTTTTACTTTTTCTCTTGTTTGTCACTTTGTCCATTCTTATTTTGGTTCCTCTCCTATTCGAATCATTTATATGATTCGGGAGGGAGATTTATTTGAATAGAGGAAGTATATGACGATCGACAAGCTGACGACTCCTTTAAAAATAAAAAAAGAGAAAAATGAACGGAAAACAATAACAACAACGAACCGGTCATCTAAAAGAACTCGCAAGACCATATTTTTCACTATTCATCACTGACGTCAGACACCCACAAGAAAAAAAATCATAACTAACAAATAAAAACAAATTTCAGAAATGTCATTCTAATATATTTGAAAGTTTAAAATAAACAAACAAAATTCTTATGAAAATCATAGTCTAAATTCACAATAGAACGAAATGCATACGAAAATAAACCTAAAGTCTAATAAATAAATAAGACATGATGGATCAGCAGTCAAATATAGCATCTGTGATAGACTCCCTCAAAGAGTCATCTCGATCACGCCTTCACCTTCATCGTCTTAAATTTCATGTCCAGAAAGCATCTCACCCACCAGTCTATCTCCAACAAAGCTAGACGTCATGCAGGGTATTCGAACAATGCTAGATCGGTAATACTTCAAAAATAATATCGCAATAGTTGCAGCCCATGTCATTCTTTTACGGCGTTCTTGTCGTGGATTCATTCTAAAGAAAAATGATATTACGGTAAAAGAAATTGTTAAGTAGTAGCAGCAAAAATAATTAATAAAAATATCAATGACTACAAAGTGCACGACCAATTACAAATATATGAACTTCCTCGCAGTACTTTGTCAACCTTCCTTGTTAAAATATGTGATTGGTTTATTTCCGAGTTCTAGTTCTTTATTACTGAGATTACAAAAAATATTTGTAACTTTCTTATACCACATAGTTGACGGACAACTTTCATTCGTCTTAGTCATATTGAAACTATATGACGAATTTATAGTTAAACAGAGCAACTTAAAATATAATATTGTGTTAGACCATTGTACAATAAAAATGAAATAATTCTAAGTAAAAAAAGAAAAGAAAAACAAAGAAGACTTATGTAACCAAAAAATCCTCAAGCATATTCATCCCAAATTAGGAAGTACAAGGAATACATAACTATGATCCATTTAAGTGTAGTCCATAATGCAAATCATAATTAGAAGATAAATTTTGATTGTTTTCCAAATTGAGATAAATCAAAAGAGTTGGACTATACAAAATAATCATATTTTATTCTTTCAAATCATAATATTTTCATGCCATAGTGCCAAGATAAAATCATTCTCGCTGCACTGACAGCTTTGTTCTCAACAATGAAATAATGTTAAAGGAGAAAGAAACTTTAAGAAACGTACAATCCATTTTTCATGCTAAGCCTTCTTATTCTAGAATTGCAAATATTGCTGAGCTTAATGTTCAAAGTATAAGATAAACTCTTGGCAAAGCAAATAAGCACAAAATTAGTGGAACCCTTCTACGTCTATGGTAGAGCAATTTTAGATAGCATTCCTCAATTTCATGTTAAAGCAATAGGATAATTTTCATGGCTAATACATCATCAATTCCAATTCTTAAAGCATCACAAGATGCTTCAAAAACTTTTGCATAGTTAAGAAGCTTAAGTAGGAGGAATTCATTCATCCTAGCTATGATACAATCAAATACTTTTGCAAGAGCAACAACCCATTTCAATTTCACTTGATTTGAATCTCACTTGCAGGATATCAACTAAAGAAGCAAAAATAGAATTAAAGCCTTTAATACACTGACAATAAACAAAGTCCAATTCAAGAAAACTTTGAATAATAAGAAGTGGCTGATGTCACTTTGTAATAACCTTAAAAAACATTTGTTGATCAACATCCAATACAGTGAACCAGAAGAATAAAAAAGTAAAATAGAATGGTCATCTCTTCTCCATATTGTGTTCCACCTCTTCTTTACCTTTTCCTTATCTACTATCTTTCATGCAACTCGGATGGTCATCTTCATCTCCATTAGAAAGACCATTTACTCAAAGCCAAGACCACTTTTATCTCTTCCGAACCGATTGAGAGTCAGGCTCTTTGATCTGTCAAGTGTCCTTGACCAATTCCAACCATCCACAATGAGTTTTACAATAAAAATGCATATTGTATTCCATCTTGTGCATCAAATTTTGTAGCAGTTTTCATGTAATATATTAGGCATATTGCTATCCCATAACATCAACATGTGTATTTCATTTTTTAGAACAATGGCAAAGACGTGGAATAAAGATTGACCTCTTCTTGTAAGAAAATAATTTTGGAATAAAGATCGTCACTTTTATGATTATGATAACCTATATTTTGAGGATATGTATTAATAATTATAATGTCGTGACCAGGCCCGGGGTTGAAGTTAGCCAAGAAGAGAATAGACGGACATGCGGTGAAATCAATTCTCTGTTATTCTATTTCTATCACAAACATCTTACTATTCAAATCATACATGATAGAGCTACAAAAGAAAGCAATAAAATTAATAAGTAAAAATTGGTATCTTTCTGGTTGTTTTTCAAGCATCCTGTATGCATCTGCTCTTCTATTCATCGTGTTCAAATATTTAAAACCTAAATATAATAATAAAACAACATAATGAGTTATCTAAAGATAACCCATGAGTAATCACACTTCTAAACTACAGTAATCCAAGAAAAAGAATTCAATATGCATGTAGGTCTGTGAGAAATCTTATAATATGCTGTTCTTTTATATTTCTATAAGCAATATGATATATATAATGCATGCATCAATAATTTTTTCTAAATAAAAATATTAAATATTTACTTTAACTTTACTTTTACTTTATAATTAACATACACATTTGTTCTTGTGAGGATCGCCGTCAACAAACCTAATACACCATTGGCCGACATTGCCCCGTTGGCTCCAGTTGGCAGAGCAATTGGTAATTTACACATCTCAATTGCTTAGGGTGGAAAGGTCTTTACCTTTCCCTGACCGATATTAACCTGTCGGTAAAAACAGTTAGCAATGTTGCATCACAATTGTCTGGAGATGTAAGTTTTGGTCTACTCGCCCCTAGCCAATATTATCTTGTGGGCACAACAGTTAATGATCCAACCACATAATTATTTGAGGTGATAGAAAAAATGTACGCACATGGGTGCACTGGCATCTTCTGCCTCATTAAGGGGTAAAATCTCTTTCTGAATATGCACATACAAGCATTCATATATAAGTTATTTCATTCTGCATAACATACATTATTTTGAGATATATATATTCATCTACTAATATGCATATTTACGTTGTCTTGCAACTATTCATCATATTTATATTTCATATCACTCATATATATACATACATCTCACGCATATCTTTCATGAATGCACGTCTTTTATAACTTTTAAGACATACATAACTTTTCTACGTGACAATATGAACAATCAAATGCAATTTAAATCTAACTGAACTAAAGCATATATAAATCAACAAACATTTTGAAATAAAGGATTATTGAAATCTAAAATTGTAATTACTCACAATAGTTGTCACGCTAAAATTTGAATCTTCGATGGTTAGTTGGAGGTTGCAGTGACTTTTATATTCAGCTCGATAACCAATAAAAATCATATTAAACTTTAAAATTTAAATGATTTCCGTAAATGCAATTTTTTTTTTAAGTTAGCATATCATTCTTTACCTAAAATTTATGAAGCTATCTTATAATGATTTTTTACACGTTTGTCTCAAATTTGTCACCTCAGGTAAACAACCTAGAATCTATAAAGATATTATCATTTTATACATTTTCAACTCATAAAGTAATTAAACCCAAAAACTAACATTCTTACCTCAAAATAGGCTTATTGTCATAGATCCATCTTTCTGAAACTGTTAAATTTAATTTTTATCACCTCCAATCACAAATCAAAGTTGATATTGTGTTAGAACCCTAGACTTTCAACGCTTTAGACACACAATCGGAGCCTCCAACGGCTACTGGAAAGCAAAAATGAACGAAAAATGAGGCAAACATCAATTCGAAAGGTGAAGAAAAGCTTTAATATCGTGAAAGAGGGGTTTGTGCTTACGAAATTTGCCATGGAGCCATAAATTACGAATTGCGGCTTCCCTTTATGCCGCTCGACCTCCCTACTACCCGCGACCCTTGCACTGTAGCAAGGATCGTAGCTTTGCTCGCCCCGAGTGGAAGGAACAGGGAGGGGTCGCGAAAGAGAAAGGTGGCAGAGGAGAAGATTTCTGGAGAGAATGGAAGAACTTCGGAGCTTGGCAACCCTAATTGATGTACGACGAGATTAAGGGAAAATTATGTATGAATTAATTAGGTTAATTAAAAAACTTCTAATTTTAATTATCATATCTCTCAATCTGTTCATAATTTACATACAATGTTTTATATGGAATTGGTCGGTTTCTTATGTAGAATTTAATAAAATTATTTCAATCAAATTCTGGGAGATAAGAACTTTGGGATACATTTTATGTTGTCAAAAACCCGATTTCTCAAAATAGATTATTAAGGATAATGATTAATGTAAATAATCATTTAGATGTATGAAAAACAACCAATGTCAATGAAATTTATTTTGACTTGCTTCTGTAATTATTTCCCCATTATTGGTTTATTAATTGTTGTATTATAAATGCACTAATAATTCTCCAAACAAAAGAAAATTAAAGATTTGACTCAACTAAAATGTATTAAAGATGAAAACCAAAAAGTACTTTTCTTGAAAAAAAAAATTCAGCATAGGAGGGTGAGTTATTTTGATAAACATGTCAATGAAATTTCTAAAAATAATAAACCTTAATGATCTTAATAACAATAATAATAATAAAATATTTTATTTTTATCGTTATAAAAGTAAAAAAGTTGAGAAAGTTTTAACGAAAACCAATGATGGAAAATCAATGGGACCTGATGATATCTTAATTGAAGTGTGAAAATATTTAGGAGATTTGATAGTTTTTTGGCTTTACTAAACTCTATAATCTTACTTTAAAGACTACAAAGATGTCTGAGGAGTGAAAAAGAGTATTTTGGTCCCCATTTCTAAGAATAAAGGGATGCATAAGAGTGTGCAGATTATAGAGGAATTAAGTTGATGCATCACACTTTAAAATTATGGGAGAAGTAAATTAAGCATGGGTTAAGACATGTTACAAAGATTTCTCATAATCAATTTGGATTTATATCGAGCAGGTCTACCATGGAAGCTATATATTTATTGAGAGGTTTGATGGAGAAGTACAGAGAGCATAAGAAGGGTCCACATATGATTTTAATTGATTTAGAAAAATCTTAGGATAAGGTTTCAAGAGAAATCCTTCGGAGAGCTCTAGAGAAGAAAGATGTTGATATAACTTG
Organism: Phalaenopsis hybrid cultivar; assembly: GCA_002079205.1. Taxonomy (NCBI): domain Eukaryota; kingdom Viridiplantae; phylum Streptophyta; class Magnoliopsida; order Asparagales; family Orchidaceae; genus Phalaenopsis; species Phalaenopsis hybrid cultivar. The sequence continues at coordinate 8,798 of JXCR01016807.1, forward strand.
TATTCAAGTCATTAAAGATATGTATATTATAGTTGTTACTTGTCTTCGAACAGAAGAAGGATTGACAAAATATTTTCCTATTTCCGTTGGATTACATCAGCGATCAGCTGTAAGCCCATTTTTTTTTTGTTTTAGTTATGGATGTACATACTGAACATTTACAGAAGGATGTAACTTGGTGCACGCTTTTCGCTGATGATATTCTTCTTGTGGATAAGATTAGAGAAATTGTCCGGAAAAAACTTAAATTATAGAGAACTACATTGGAGTCTAAGGGCATTCGTTTTAGTAGAACTAAAACTAAATACATGGAAAGTAATTTTAGTAGTAGTAGCTCTGGTGACAGAGTTGTAACTATGGGTGATCAAATCAAAAAAAGGAGTGAACGCTTTAGATATCTCGGGCCTATTGTTCAAAGTGATGGCGATATAGATGGGGATGTTATTGGTAGGATTCAAGTTGGTTGGTTGAAGTGGAAGAATGCTTCGGCCCTATTGTGTGTTAGAAAAGTACTACTTACACGGAAAGAAAAATTTTATAAGATGATGGTGAGATCTACAATACCTATGGCCCGGAATATTGGCCTTTAAAAGAAAAGCATAAAACAAAGTTAAGTGTTGTCGAGATGAGAATTTTTTGGTGGATGAGTGGCTTGACACTTAGAGACAAAATGCAAAATTAATATATTTGTGATAGGTGTAGCTCAAGTGGCATACATAATTAGATAGTCATCTTAGATGGTTTGGTCACATTAAACGTCGACCATCTGATAATTCAGGAAAGTAAATGTTTTTTAGATACGACTTATGTTAAGAAAGTCAGAGGTAGACTCGAAAGACTTGGGCATATTGTATAAAAAATGATCTTAATTTATTAGAATTAAATGAAAATATGACACTCAATAAGGCACAATGGAGAAAAAGGATTCATGTAGCCGACCCCACTTAGCTGAATAAAGGCTTGTTGTTGTTGTTGTTGTTGTTGTTGTTGTTGTTGTATTGTAATACAAATTTGAAGCAAGCTCTCCTCATTATGCCTCATCCAACGTGATTTGCTATAATGTATGGGCAGTTGTGCTAGGATATTACACTCATAAACCCTAATCTAAGCTTTGTAACTAAGAGACGTTCAAAATGAAACACAAATTTTAGGCATTTTTATTTTCTAAAATTAAAATAACTATCAACAAAATGAAGCAATATGTACAAATTCACCAACTCAGGTAGGCCATCAAATAAGTGGAACAAAATAAAACCCAGGGGAAGAAACTTCAATGATCCTTTCAAGCTTTCAATCTTGGCATTTTTTGTAATTATAAGGGGAAATTAAAAAAATTGGTTAGTGGGTGTAAACATGAAAGTAACTGATTAGTCAAGTCAAAGATTGCATGAAATAATAAGCCACTAAAAACATTAGTGGGTCCTAATTCTTAAATGTTCTTTAATCTCAATCATCATCATCCAAAATAACAATGCGATTATCCTAGTTCTTCAGGGTCGGCTCCATGAATCATCATTTTGCATTGGTTCGTAATGAGTGTTGATTATGATATTAAATGGTTTATAATCAGTTTCTGAAATGGCCTTTTTATGGGATTGAAAATCAAGCTAGCAAACAGATAGAGATGAAATAAACAGGCAACCAACTTTTAATCAAATCATAAACCAAGTCTTTTCACCAAGTTATAGTCTTTTTCACAACCCAAAAAAAAACCCATTAACAACTAAAAGAAAGATAGCCAAAACAAAATTTAAACTCACAAAGAAATAAACAGTAAATGGACAATTTATAACAACTGCCTTAAAGAAAAAAGCAGAAACTTAAAACATCATAAATCAAAACCATGAAAAAATACATTTCTAAAATTAAAAACAGTAATATATGGTGAGAACATACTCCCATGGAGGTTCAAGTTCTTTGTTCCATATCCCTTGCAAATTAGAAACCTGGGTTCCAGGCCTTGAGCTAGATATAAGCAAATAACGCCCATAATGAAACAGCAGTTCTACCAAGGAAGGATCCTCATCAATTTTAAAAGATTTCACTCTTTCTGCAGTTGATAGAAGAGCATCATCTTTCAACAATTTTAGTTTCGTTTTTTTTATGTTATCAGAAGCATTAGACAACTGCAGCGATACCCGATGAAAAAGATTTAAGTAATCATCCAAATGATATGCCAATAACTGAGAGAAGGTCAAATTTGTAATTGAATTTGCAGTTTTTATTGATTGAGATCTTGGATCTCTCTTGGAATCTGATGGATTTACGAATGGTCCTTCAAATGATGACGATGCAGCTAGAATCAAAATTGCCCAATCCGCACCTTCAATTTTTAGCTTCCTATCTTCCATAACCTGCACCATGGCATTACTGCCACCTATCTGAACATCAAGAACTGCGGCGAATCGAACTCCATTGGAATTTTCGGACAATTTAATCTTTGGCGGCCTTCTTTTTTCAGGGCAGTTACCTTCCATGACTATCTGGTTTGCAGAATTAGCAACTGATTGATGGTGCAATTTACTGTCTAAATATACGATAAATGAGATGGAAGCTGCTTTGGTAGAGGAGATCTTTGTCACAACCACCTGATGTGGATTTGAGGAGAAATGCTCTCTTGTGAATTCTACATCCCCTAAATTATACTTGACTTTCACAGTTGCAGTTGACAAATCAAGTTCTCTCACGTAAGAAGTATAGTTCAAATGAGAATCATCAAATTCGAGGTTGATATTTCCAAGAGGTTGGTAAGCCTGCAAATATATGATTTATGAGAGATTCTTTTATGAAACTTATATGCCAATTGGTAATTTAAGAGAATCAAATAATCAAATCATTTGAAAACATTATTTTTGGTTGTCTAAACTGAAGATGAAGCTGAAGTGCCATATCTCTCAAAGTTTCCTTTTTTTCCACGCAGTAAAGGACAAGGAACTGTGCCAAAACTGAATCCAAAACAATTTTAAACACCACAAAATGCAAGCATAGTAACAAAATGAAGTCAATCGAACAGCCTGGATGGATTATATCTCCAATTTGATTATAGAAAATTTTAAAAATTAAATAAACTCTCTAGTCTCGATTGAGGACCTCAAAGTTTCAATAATTTAATGATTAATTCCTTCTGGAAACAATATCCTAATCGAACTAAGGGCTCATTTGGTTGCTTGAAATTAGATGACATGTTATGAAAAATAATAGACTCACTATACTCCTTCCATTGGTTGAATGTAATCATAAAGAATATGTATTTACACTCAACAATTTTAAACTCTACAAATAACTTCAAAATCTCCTAAAATTGAAGGTTCATTTTGAAACTCAAACTTCAAACTAAAAGCAACTAAATGAACTTTAATGTATTCAATATATTGTCAAGTTGTAGAAAAAAACAAAGAGGATGCTTGATATATCCATTTGATAGAAATCTTATGATGCATGGTTAATAGGGCTCTTTAACTTTCCAGGATTCAACCATTATTTACAACGCCTGATTGAGTGTTTGTAATTATGCCCCCGCGTCAATACAAGCAAATAAACACAAATAGCTGGGCGCATTACTAACCTAATAAATTCTAACAAATTTGTCATACGTGCTCACATTCCTCCCTTCCGATAAAAACATTAAAAAATGGTAAACAGATCATCTCCTACCTCGGGTGGATGATCTGACAATCCAAAAGCAGCTGCGGTGGCTTCAGCGTAATGCCCCTCATCGACAAGCTTCCTGACATTAGAAAGCACACTAGGTGCATCAGGATTCGTGTAATCACCCGGCACACCAGTCCACAGAGTATCATCTACACAGAGCATAACATCAGTCACACTATCATCTAAGAATATGTATAACAATGAAAAGTTTTAGGGAAATATAAGAATTTAAGAAGCACTTGCGATTGAGCTGAAGAATCTCATTGGGTACATTTCCCCAAACCATGGCGCCAAGACGTCCGTTGCCGATAGGAGCAGCATCAGTCCAATGCTTTGCCGGCTCTGTGAAGACCACCTTCAAAGGCCCCGACGGTTCGTCGTCCTCGCTGTCACTACTGCCCCAAAACTCTGAGTCCGCCTCTGTCGATGGTCTGACCCACACCCATTCTCCCTCTTTGTCTGGCTCCATGCGCAGTTAGAGAGAGATGAAACCTAGAGAAGGAGGAAGAAGAAGAAGACGCACAATGAGAGCATAAGAGGAAGCAGAGAGCAGCGTACTGGCAAGCGTCGCAGTACGGGCAAGCGTCGCAGCAGAAGGCAAATGCTTCGACGGATGAGAAGTGGGGACAACGACGATATTATACTTTATTCAAATATACCACCATGATACTATACTTTATTCAAATATACGTGTATAGTTGTCTATCTATATATATATATGGATATATACAAATTACTGATTGCCTTTTTTTTTTTTTTTTTTTTTGAATTTGAATAAATTTATTTTCACAGTTAGACACACGCTATATATATAATGCGTGCTAGGAAATTTATGGCGATAGTGAATTGTTTTTTTGGCATTGCGCGAGAATTCAACATATATATATATATAAGAATAAAAGTAAGCAAATAAAGACTCATCGATTTTTTATCTGAAAAACCCTTAAAATGAGAAAAATATCAGGTCTAGCTCATTTGAAATAATTTATTATTAATTACGAGTGCATTGATTCGTTCTCCTAAATTAGGAAAGATGAAATTACAAAATTGTATAACTATAATGAGATTGCAGTTCTTGGTGACAGCATGTTGCAGTGGTCATTGTTGATTGTTGTGAATGTAGTAGTTTGTTGTGAGTGTTGTAAATAGTTGTTCCAGAAGCATGAATTGACCAAAGAAATCGTAGTAAGTTGTTTGTGAGAGTTGTGGATCACATAAGTCGTATTGAGGAGTTTGAAGGACGTATGTAGGCCTCAAGGGCCATAGATGGGAGTAGCTTAAGTTGTGAACCACATAGGTCGTATTGATAAGTATGAATGATGTTTTTAGGCTATGAGGATCAGAGTTGAAAATTGCATGAGCTAATGACCATGCAGATCGTTAGAACAAGTATGAATGTGCATGTAAGTTGCGAGGGTCGAAATCAAGAGCTGCATGAACTGATGACCACATAGGTCGTTGTTGGCACATGGACCAAAGTTATGAGCTATTGTCCCACATACGTGGAATAGTTATTAGATTTTACAAGTTATAATACTGACTGACAGTGATTAGTTGGTGAAGGTGGACGAACAGTCTGCGACGGTCGATGGTTGTCATATAGGTTCATAGCGATTGGCGATGGTCGAAGGTAGTCGGCGGTGGTCGACGGTAATCGAAGTCGGTCGGTGGAGATGCTTAGTTATAGCTCCACATCAAGGCCCCATGCTTTATCTCTAGGATTTAACTCCCACTCATGTGAGGGGTGGGGGTATATTTATAGTGTTCTATGTGCAATCAATGCAAAAATATAAATCATTTTGATCGAACAGTCCGGATAGCTTTCCTCCATCAGACTGTGTTTAATGGACATCTGAATGTTTTAATGATGTCAGAATTAAGTGATTTTTGGCCAATTGGATTTGTCTTTTCGAGGCACTCGATTCGACTATAAATTTGCTAGATTCAGCAACCTTTTGATCTTTCAAATGTGTCTGAAACTCTTACAAGGATGGTTTGATGATTTCGTATGAGATTGATTTGACTTGGATTGGACTGACTTTGACATCATTAGGTCCATCTCAACGAACCGATCAGTTTGACCATAAGTTTGTTGAAATTAGAACTTTGAATGAGTTTTTATCAATGTTTAAACATCCATTACTTAAAAAATTATCTCGAGATCTATGACATGCTTCGAGATTCGTGTCGGATAATGAAAATTCATTTGTGGCATATCAGTTGTTCCCTGATTTTTTGGCTAGTCCAATTTTATCGTCCAAAAATATTTATATATAAAATTATTTTCCTTTTTGTGATGCATACTTTTAAATATTTTATCATAGTTTATTATCTTTTGATTTTAAATAAGAATGATATAAATCGACATATAGTGAAGAATTTCAAAACTGTTTATTTGGTTGGTCCTTGCTGCTTCAAGCCAAATTTCTCGCGTTTGAAACTTGTTAAGGCAAAGAATTTGCTTTTTTTTTTAAATGGGAACATGAAAAGTCTACTTTTTTTATGGGATTATGGAATATATGTATTTTTTTCTCAATCTTTTTATGAGAATTTAATACTAATTATGATCATTCAATACTTGTACTTAATTTTAAATTTATATAATAATTAACAGATAATGGTCGAAACTCTTTTTAGAGCATTAGGTCTAAAAGAGAGAATAGAGGGGAAGAAGCACAGCAGAGTCACGACAAGACATTGCGGCTGGGCGTCAGGGCACCGCATTGCGGCTGTGTGTCAAGGCGATGCGTTGCGGCGGAGTGTCGGGATGAAGCGTCGCGCGACGTGACGTGGGCGACGGTACATCAGAGTTATGCATTGGGGCGATGCGTTGCGGCTATGCGTTGTGAGGGAGCGTCGCGGCGACGCGTTGCTATTGAGGGGGGACGCGTTTGGGCATCACAAAAACACGTTGCGACATTGCGTTGGGGTGATGCGTCGCAGCAACGCGTGGCAGTGGGGTGTCTCGTTGACATGTTGAGTTCAAGACTATCATCTGATACCATGATTTCCCAAGAAAAAAAAGTCATGCATAACAGTGAAGAGTTGCAATGTAGAGTTGCGCGACAGAGCGACAATGCAGAGTTGCAGTGTCGAGTTGTGACAATGAGTTGTAGTACTGATTTACGATGCATAGTTTCGACAAAGAGTTGTCGTGCCGAGTTACAACGCAGAGTTGCGATGTCGAGTTGCAGAGCAGAGTTGCAGTGCAAAATTGTTCTGTCGAGTTGTGGCGCAAAGCTGTGGTGCCGAGTTACAACACTGAGTTGCGATGCAGAGTAAAGTCGTCCCCGCCCTATGCAACAGGCAAACAACATGAACTTCATTTTCGTTGCGATAAAGAGGAAAGTCGTCACCATTCTATATAAACGTCAAACAACGAGATATTATTTTTTGTTGCAGAGAAGAGAAAAGATCATAAACGATTAATATACGCCAATAAACCCTCTAGCACAATCCAAATATATCTAAAATATTTTAAAAATATTTAACAAATCAAAACAATATCTAATAAAAAAATATATTTAATGTTAAAGTATAATTTAGTGCTTCTTTTTTAAGCTCTTAAATTTTAGCAGTTAATAATTTATAGTAAGAGCACGAATATATAATTAATAAATTTTTGTCCTCACGTTTGGCAGTCCATAGGATCCACATCGTAACCGTACACGATCCTCTAAGGCCCGGGCCCACATCTGTAGCCCGTCCCCTTCTATTCACCTCATCCCTCATCCGTGCCCTGATAAAAGGCCAATGGAGTTGCTGCGCACTTTCATAACTTTCTCCCGCCTCTTCCCCTCCCGCATCAGTTGGCTTCTTCCTCCTAAACAACGCTTTCTTCGCCAAAGTTGGAAATCTAGGGTTTTAATCCAAGGGGCTGTTTCTACGCCGCCCAAAACCTTCGCCTCCGTGAACGAACCTTCGCGATACCGTCGCCATTAGAGCTAGCTGGGAAGGAAACGACAGATCCCGGCTACCAGAAACCAACCATTGAGGAAGGTAAGTTTGTACGCGCCATTCTTCCTCGCAGCTCGTTCTGGATTTTAAATCCACCGAATCACAGGATTTAGTAAATCCTGGATATATCGCCAATCGGTTTCATTTTGGGATTTACGGGAGCTCAGGATTTACTGAGGCATTTTTTGCCGTTTGTCAGGATTTAGCTTAAATACTGCATAAATCCTGCTTAAAGCCGGCTACCAAACAGCCCATAAGTTTTTCGATATCGTTTTCTATGCGGTGAGTTTCCAATCTTCTCGAAATAGGGTTTAACGTTTGGGATCTGAGCAATGGGGAGTTCTGAAGAGAGAATCGTGGCGGTGATTATGGTTGGAGGCCCTACGAAAGGTATTGATGGGAATTATACATATACTCGATGGATTATCGGTTTGCTGGTATTGATGACTCGAATCTTTGATTGTGGTTCAGGGACGCGGTTCCGGCCATTGTCTTTCAACGTTCCGAAGCCATTGTTTCCTATCGCGGGACAGCCGATGGTTCATCATCCCATCTCTGCTTGCAGAAGAGTAAACGCTGAATGCCATTGTTTTTATATATATGATTTATTGGTTGGTTAATTTGTGGAGCTGCTGCGAGCATTGCAGATTCCCAACTTGGCTCAGGTCTATCTCATTGGATTTTATGAGGAGCGGGAGTTTGCTCTTTATGTGTCGGCTATTTCGAATGAGCTCAGAGTTCCTGTTAGGTGCAGTTGATTTTTTTTGTGAATTTGTTAGAGCATGCGCTTCTGCCATGTTATTGATTTTGATTTGTGTTGTTTTTTTTTTTTTTTTGGCAGATATTTGAAAGAAGATAGGCCGCTTGGCTCAGCAGGAGGGCTGTACAGTTTTAGAGATTATATATTGGAAGAAAATCCGGTTAGAATTATAATATCTGAATGAATCTGTTCGCTTGATTTGTTATTCTGCTTAGGAATTGGATTTTGTACATGTTCTCAGTGTTGGCACCTGTTCTTAGTGTTTGGCTTTGTGTGTCTTGACTTTTACTTTACATATTGGAATGTCTTCCATGATTATGAAGAAAGAGCTGAGCACGTTCTCATGCCTTTTTTGTATGGCAGTCACATATATTTTTGCTGAACTGTGATGTTTGCTGCAGCTTCCCACTGCCAGAAATGCTTGGTAAGCGCCTCAATTAACCTTAGTTAGCCTTGCAAGTTATTCTGCGCCTCAGCACTTTTTCCTACTTAAGTCTTTTCTTATAAAAACTGGCATTCTAATAGGAGTCAAATAATGTTGTTTTCCTGATGGGGTGCCCATCTCTGCTGGCGCTGACTTTGTTCACCTAGAAAATTGGCAATCTTTCTTGCTGCTGGAACTAGATAAAATTTTTCCAGCAATTGATATGTTTCTTATTTAAAATTTACCCATGCCAGCATTGCTACCAACCAATAATCATGATTTCTCTTAGCACTTGTATATTTGCTCATCATTTAAGTGCCTTAACTTGAATCTTGATCCTCATGGTAAAAATGCGAAATGCAAAATGCAAATATATAGGTTGGTTTTGGAACTTATTTAAAATGTTCTTTTCTATTGCTGTTTTGCAGATGCCCATAAAGACTATGGTGGAATGGGCACAATACTAGTAATCAAGGTTGAGAGGCATTACTCTAATTTAATATTTTATTTGCTTTCTCAAACATTTTCATTGCTATTCCATGCCATTTGAAAACTCGTGGGATTTATTCAATTTTCTGCATAGGTTTCGGCTGAATCTGCAAATCAATTTGGTGAATTGGTGGCTGATCCCGTGACAAAAGAGCTTCTGCATTACACAGAGAAACCAGAGACTTTTGTAAGCACGAGTCCTATATATTTGCTCCAGCCTTTTCCCATCACGACTTCATCCATTGATCTGATCTTCGCCGGTATGCTTTTGGTGCTTTATAATGTCCGAGCTTCACGTTTTTTATTTGCTATCTTATGCAGGTTAGTGACCTCATAAATTGCGGTGTCTACATTTTTAACCCAGAGATCTTTAAGGCAATTCAGGATTCCTTCACTCAGCGGAAGGATAGNAGGTATTGTTATTTCGAACAATGACACGTTCTAGCTCCCGTGTCTGCCCCTCGTCGTCTGGAACTCGCAAATCGCTACCAACGTCATCCTCTGCATCAGAGAAACTGTCCGCTCATCGGAAAAATCTGCATTGATCGGCATCGGCAATGCTTCGGGGGCATGTATAAAACTTCCGACCGTAGCTATGTGCCTGTCGTGAGGTCAAAAGTGTNAGCTGAATAAAGGCTTCTTGTTGTTGTTGTTGTTGTTGTATTGTGATACAAATTTGAAGCAAGCTCTCCTCGTTATGCCTCATCCAACATGGTTCGCTATAATGTATGGGTAGTTGTGCTAGGATATTACACTCATAAACCCTAATCTAAGCTTTGTAACTAAGAGACGTTCAAAATGAAACACAAATTTTAGGCATTTTTATTTTCTAAAATTAAAATAACTATCAACAAAATGAAGCAATATGTACAAATTCACCAACTCAGGTAGGCCATCAATAAGTGGAACAAAATAAAACCCAGGGGAAGAAACTTCAATGATCCTTACAAGCTTTTAATCTTGGCATTTTTTGTAATTATAAGGGGAAATTAAAAAAAATGGTTAGTGGGTGTAAACATGAAAGTAACTGATTGGTCAAGTCAAAGATTGCATGAAATAATAAGCCACTAAAAACATTAGTGGATCTATAAACTATACTTTCCATCCTAATTCTTAAATGTTCTTTAATCTCGATCATCATCATCCAAAACAACATTGCCATTATCCTAGTTCTTCAGGGTCGGCTTCATGAATCATCATTTTTGCATTGGTTCGTAATGAGTGTTGATTATGATATTAAATGCTTTAAATCAGTTTCTGAAATGGCCTTTTTATGGGATTGAAAATCAAGCTAGCAAACAGATAGAGATGAAATAAACAGGCAACCAAAATCAAATCATAAACCAAGTCTTTTCACCAAGTTATAGTCTTTTTCACAACCCAAAAAAAAACCCATTAACAACTAAAAGAAAGATAGCCAAAACAAAATTTAAACTCACAATGAAATAAACAGTAAATGGACCATTTATAACAACTGTCTTAAGGAAAAAAAGCAGAAACTTAAAACATCATAAATCAAAATCATGAAAAAATACATTTCTAAAATTAAAAACAGTAATATATGGTGAGAACATACTCCCATGGAGGTTCAAGTTCTTTGTTCCATATCCCTTGCAAATTAGAAACCTGGGTTCCAGGCCTTGAGCTAGATATAAGCAAATAACGCCCATAATGAAACAGCAGTTCTACCAAGGAAGGATCCTCATCAATTTTAAAAGATTTCACTCTTTCTGCAGTTGATAGAAGAGCATCATCTTTCAACAATTTTAGTTTCGTTTTTTTTATGTTATCAGAAGCATTAGACAACTGCAGCGAAACCCGATGAAAAAGATTTAAGTAATCATCCAAATGATATGCCAATAACTGAGAGAAGGACAAATTTGTAATTGAATTTGCAGTTTTTATTGATTCAGATCTTGGATCTCTCTTGGATTCTGATGGATTTATGAATGGTCCTTCAAATGATGATGATGCAGCTAGAATCAAAATTGCCCAATCCGCACCATCGATTTTTAGCTTCCTATCTTCCATAACCTGCACCATGGCATTACTGCCACCTATCTGAACATCAAGAACTGCGGCGAATCGAACTCCATTGGAATTTTCGGACAATTTAATCTTTGGCGGCCTTCTTTTTTCAGGGCAGTTACCTTCCATGACTATCTGGTTTGCAGAATTAGCAACTGATTGATGGTGCAATTTACTGTCTAAATATACGATAAATGAGATGGAAGCTGCTTTGGTAGAGGAGATCTTTGTCACAACCACCTGATGTGGATTTGAGGAGAAATGCTCTCTTGTGAATTCTACATC
>JXCR01016807.1:21912-53409 GCA_002079205.1 Phalaenopsis hybrid cultivar
ACACACACACAATATATATATATATATATATATATATATATATATATATATATATATATAATGTGTGCTAAGAAATTTGTGGCGATAGTGAATTATTGTTTTTGCATTGCACGAGAATTCAGCATACATATATAAAAGAATAAAAGTAAGCAAATAAAGACTCATTGATTTTTTATGTGAAAAACCCTTGAAATAAGAAAAATGTCAAGTCTAATACAATTGAAATAATCTATTATGAATTATGAATGCATTGGTTCGTTCTCCTAAATTTGGGAAGATGAAATTACAAAGCTGTATAACTATAATCAGATTGTTGTTCTTGGTGACAGCATGTTGTAATGGTCATTGTTGATTATTGTGAAGCTAGTATTTTGTTGTGAGTGTTGTAAGTGGTTGCTTCAGAAGTATTAATTGACCAAAAAAACCATAGTAAGCAATTTGCGGGAGTTGTGGATCCAATAATCCGTAGTGAGGAGTATGAATGACGTATGTAGGCCTCAAGGGTCATAGATGGGAGTAACTTAAGTTGTAAACCATATAGGTCGTAAGGGCAAGTATGAATGATGTTCTTAGGCTATGAGGGTCATAGTTGAAAGTTACACGAGCTAATGCTCATGTAGATCATTAGAACAAGTATGAATGACGTCTGTAAGCTGCGAGGGTTGGAATCAAGAGCTACATGAACCGAGGACCACATAGGTCGTTATTGGCACATGGACCGTAGTTATGAGCTATTGTCCCACAGACGGAAAACAGTAACTAGATTTTTTAAGTTATAACATTTACTGACAGTGATTGGTTGGTAGAAGTTGACGACGGTCGACATTGGTCGACGACGGTCAGCGGGGGTCGATGAAGGTCGACAGCGGTCTGCGACGGTCGATGGTTGTCAATTATGGTTGACAACGATTGGCGGTGGTCGACGGTGATCGAAGTCGGTCGGTTGTGATGCTGAGCTATAGCTCCAGATCAAGGCCCCAGGCACTATCTATAGGATTCAACTCCCACTCATGTGAGGGGTGGGGGTATATTTGTAGTGTTCTAGATGCAATTAATGCAGGAATATAAATCATTTTGGTCGAACAGTCTGGATAGCTTTCTTCCATCAGACAGTGTTTAATGGATATCTAAATGTCTGATGTCAGAATTGAGTGATATTTGGTCAGTTGGATTTGCCTTTTCGAGACACTCGATTCGACTATAAATTTGCTAGATTCGTCAATATTTTAATCTTTCAAATGTGTCTGGAAATCTTACAAGAATGATTTAATGATTTTGTACGAGCTTGATTTGACTCGGATTGGACTGACTATGACATCATTAGGTCCGTCTCAATGAACTGGTTAGTTTGACCATAAGTTTGTTGAAATCAGAATATTGGATGAGTTTTTATAAATGTTTAAACATCCCTTACTCAAAAGATTATCTCGAGACATGTGTCATGCTTCGAGATTCGTGTCGGATAATGAAAATTTATTTGTGGCGTATCAGTTGCTCCCCTATTTTTGGGCGAGTCCAATTTCATCGTCCAAAAATATTTATATATAAATCTTTTTTCATTTTTGTAATGCATACTTTTAAATAGTTTATCATCTTTTGATTTTAAATAAGAATAATATAAATCTACATATAGTGTAGTATTTCAAAACTGTTTATTTGGTTGGTCTTTGCTAGTTCAAGCCAAATGTCTCGCGTTCGAAACTTGTCAAGGCAAAAAAATTGTTTTTTTTTTAACATGAAAAGTCAAATCTTTTATGGGTTTATGAAATATATGTATTTTTTTCTCAATCTTTTTATGAGCATTTAATACTAATTATGATTATTTAATACCTGCACTTAATTTTTAATTTATATAATAATTAGCAGATAATGGTCAAAACTCTTTTTAGAGCATATAAATACGTCTAAAAGAGAGGATAGAGTTGGAGAAGTGGAGCTGAGTCACGACGACACATTGCGGTTGTGCGTCGGGGCATCGCGTTGCCGCCGTGCGTTGGGGCGATGTGTTCTGGCGGAGTGTCGGGATGAAGCGTCACGCTGACGTGACGTGTGCGACGGTGCATCAGGGCGATGCATTGGGGAGATGCGTTGCAGCGGTGCCTCGCGACGGAGCGTCGTGGCGATGCCTTGCTATGGGGGGGGGTCGCGTTTGGGCATCACGAAAACGCGCTGCAACAGTGCGTCGGGGTGATGCGTCGCAGCGAAGCGTGGTAGTGGGTTGTCTCGTCGATATGTTGAGTTCAAGACTATCATCTGGTACCATGATTTCCTAGGAGGAAGAAAGTCGTCATGCATAACAGTGAAGAGTTGCAATGTAGAGTTGCGTGGCAGAGTGAAAATGCAGAGTTGCGGCGTCGAGTTCTGACAATGAGTTGTCGTGCCGAGTTACGAAGCATAGTTGTGGTGTCGAGTTCCGACAAAGAGTTGTCGTGCCGAGTTACAACGCAGAGTTGCAGTATCGAGTTGCAGAACAGAGTTGCGGTGCATAATTGTTTTGTCGAGTTGTGGCGCAAAGCTACGGTGCCAAGTTACAGCACAAAAGTTGCGATGCAGAGTAAAGTCGTTCCCGCCCCGCGCAGCAGACAAACAACGTTAACTTCTTTTTCGTTGCAGTAAAGAGAAGTCGTGTCCATTCTACATAACCGTCAAACAACAAGATATTCTTTTTTTGTTGCAGCGAAGAGAAAAGACAATAAATAATCAATCTACGACGATAAACCTTTTTGGCACAGTCCAAATATATTTAAAATATTTTAAAATTATTTAACAAACCAAACAACACTTAATAAAAAAAATATATTTAATGTTAAAGTATAATTTATTGCATCTTTTTTAAACTCTTAAAATTTAGTCGTTAATAATTTATGGTAAGAGCACGAATATATAATTGATAAATTTTTGTCCTCACGTTTGGCAGTCCATAGGATCCACATCGTAACCGTACACGATCCTCTAAGGCCCGGGCCCACATCTGTAGCCCGTCCCCTTCTATTCATCTCATCCCTCATCCGTGCCCTGATCCCATAAAAGGCCAATGGAGTTCCTGCGCACTTTCATAACTTTCTCCCGCCTCTTCCCCTCCCGCATCAGTTGTCTTCTTCCTCCTAAACAACGCTTTCTCCGCCAAAGTTGGAAATCTAGGGTTTTAATCCAAGGGGCTGTTTCTACGCCGCCCAAAACCTTCGCCTCCGTGAACGAACCTTCGCGATACCGTCGCCATTAGAGCTAGCTGGGAAGGAAACGACGGATCCCGGCTACCAGAAACCAACCATTGAGGAAGGTAAGTTTGTACGCGCCATTCTTCCTCGCAGCTCGTTCTGGATTTTAAATCCACCGAATCACAGGATTTAGTAAATCCTGGATATATCGCCAATCGGTTTCATTTTGGGATTTACGGGAGCTCAGGATTTACTGAGGCATTTTTTGCCGTTTGTCAGGATTTAGCTTAAATACTGCATAAATCCTGCTTAAAGCCGGCTACCAAACAGCCCATAAGTTTTTCGATATCGTTTTCTATGCGGTGAGTTTCCAATCTTCTCGAAATAGGGTTTAACGTTTGGGATCTGAGCAATGGGGAGTTCTGAAGAGAGAATCGTGGCGGTGATTATGGTTGGAGGCCCTACGAAAGGTATTGATGGGAATTATACATATACTCGATGGATTATCGGTTTGCTGGTATTGATGACTCGAATCTTTGATTGTGGTTCAGGGACGCGGTTCCGGCCATTGTCTTTCAACGTTCCGAAGCCATTGTTTCCTATCGCGGGACAGCCGATGGTTCATCATCCCATCTCTGCTTGCAGAAGAGTAAACGCTGAATCCCATTGTTTTGATATATATGATTTATTGGTTGGTTAATTTGTGGAGCTGCTGCGAGCATTGCAGATTCCCAACTTGGCTCAGGTCTATCTCATTGGATTTTATGNCGGGAATATCTTAGACTAACTTCAGTTAAATAGTATACTTGGCAGTAACCTATGTTACTCTCCCCTCAACTTCTGCCCCCTTCACCCCCCACCCCACACAAAAAATAAACAGTAAAAAAATACTTATAACTACTATCAGGGATTACTTCATATCTTTGAGATGTTATCATCATAAACATCTCCATACGGCCATTATCATAGATAAAATGTTCATAAGTTTTGACATGTGCTGTTAAATTAGAACGTATTATAAGATTTTTGGCGCTAAAGGAATATATGGAATTTGCATAATAAATTTCGTGGGACCGAAGGGACAACTCTTCTTTGAAGATGTGTGAGAGTATTACTAAAGAATATTATAGAGGATTACTTTTGAAACCTTGATGATGTGAAAGGCATGCATCATTATATTCATAATCATAAAAAATAATTTATGCAATTTAAAATGATAATGTTCAGCTTAATCATAGTTAACATTGTATTGGTACTGACCTATGATCTTTAGTATGAGAATGGGCATCATGTTCATTGCGATGTGTGCATGAGAGATGATATTTGACAAGACAGTATTGACATTTACAGGAACAAAATATTGTGAATGATGATGGCATTTATAACTTGTTGTCCTTGTTTATGATAATTTGATGTCATTGAAGTTTGAGAGGTGGAGTTACTTCTGTAAAGAGGAGTCTTATGGCGGTTACTTCTTGTTTTAGCTCTTTAGTATGGCTGAAGTTTGGTTTTGCGAGGAAAAGGTGTCACGGAAAGGTGTTAAGAGTTTTTGTTACTTGAGGCTGGTCGTTGTAGTATATGCGAAGGCAACATGGAATGCTTTGTTTGAAGAAAAGCATCTTGAGGGGGCTGGTTTTGAAATCTGACACTCTCTAGACTCAAAATCAGCGAGTAACAATAGCGAAACGACGATATATAGGTGGAAACAAGTCAAATAAGGGCTGCTCTTACAAAAAAAAAAAAAAAAAGGCAAATAAGAAAGATACAATGGTGATCTACTTTTCGATAAGTAGATCGGCTCTTCCACAACCCTAGACGTTGCAAGGAACACCACCAAAAGAAAAAAAACATAGCAACCACCAAATACATGCATGAATGAAAACAATCCCTAGGTTCCTCTCTTAATAGAATCCTCCCATATCATTTGAAAACTTTTTTTTCTCACTTTCCCTCCAAATCTCCTCTAATTTCTCCTACTTGAATATGTTATTATGGCCCTAGTGGACCCCTCCCCCACCTTTCCTTCTTCTTTGACCCAACTAGACTTCTCCGCTTCTTCACAGAACAAAGGCCGGCCTGCTTGTGGGCCGGCTGGGTTGCAATCTGCCGGTCTATCCTGAACCAACCTCTGTATAGGCGTAACACTACTTCTCTCCAAAAAAAAAAACGTTGTCCTCAAGGTGGAAGGGTTGAAACTGTATGTGGATCACTTTGTAAGGTTCTCATGTTGCTTCATAGTCTGAGACCCTNTGACTCACCTAAGATGGTATGAAGGGATGAGACAGAAGCTGATATTCACTTCTTTCATAGTAGTATGCATTTAAGATGGATGCGTCTAATTGTATTGCTTTGGCCTATTTTAAACCTGCTCTCATTTTCTTAAATTTCATGCTTGAAGGATTAATTTGTCTCTTGTCACTATTTGAGACCTTAAGTAGCATGATTTCAAATTTTGTTGGAAATACTCGAATACCCTACGTGCACATCGATAAATGCCTAAATGCTTATGGAAAAAATGCTTGTGCAGCCACCATACCATTTAGTTGTGTTAGCTTTCCTCCTGTACAAATCCTCATTCTATTTTAATAAATAAAGCTCAATTTTTTCTTTGGGCATAGGGTCTACTTAGTTCTTTTTGCTTGCAAGCTTTCTTAAAAATTCCTTTATCGGCTATAGTTTCTGTTATCCTTTCTTAAAAAGTTTTCTAAAAGCGATTTTTTGGNCAGTAGCATGATTTCAAATTTTGTTGGAAATACTCGAATACCCTACGTGTACATCGATAAATGCCTAAATGCTTATGGAAAAAATGCTTGTGCAGCCACCATACCATTTAGTTGTGTTAGCTTTCCTCCTGTACAAATCCCATTCTATTTTACTAAATAAAGCTTAATTTTTTCTTTGGGCATAGGGTTTACTTAGTTCTTTTTGCTTGCAAGCTTCCTTAAAAATTCCTTTATCGGCTATAGTTTCTGTTATCCTTTCTTAAAAAGTTTTCTAAAAGCGATTTTTTGGAAGAGTAAGGGATAAATCATATACTTTTCTAATCTATTAGAGCTTCTTTTTGTTTTTTTTTTCATCATAANAAGCTTCTTTTTGTTTTTTTTCAATCATAAACATTAAGAGAAAGTTGAATCAAATTAAGTTTCAGTAAGATGACACTACTTTGGTTGCCATTTTTAAACTCAAAATGAGGTTTAGTTGTATTGAGAAGTGGATAAGTTGACACTTACTTCTGTTAAGATATCATACTATCCATGAGCTCACTTGATGTCATGTTATCTTAAATAAAAAAAGAAAAGAAAAAAAGAAAGGGAATAAGAAGCAGAGTACACTCTACATGCACAATATGGGGTGATACGAGCCAGAGTTTAAAAATGTGAAATCGGGAATCAAGACAAATTGCCTTAGTGAGGCAAGGCGTAAGCCTCGAGGTGGATCAAGACGTAAACCTCAATAAAGAAAAAAACTCATAAAATTAAAATCATTTCATAACTATGACAAACCATTAATAAGTTGATTTAGTTTATTATCATAAAAACATAAAATACATATCTTAATCTTAAAAATTCATATAAAGTAGAAGTTTGGAATGTGATTTTAGGTAAATATTCACTTAGAATTTAAATGTTCTATCATGTTCAAGATCCATAGTGGTCTTATCATTGTTTTCCGCATCTTCGAAATAATCATAATGCTTATTATCATTTAATTCTTCCTTATTGAAACCTTTCAAATATTTTTTTTCTCTATAATTTTCTTCTTACCATATCAATCAATTTGAAATGCAATATAATTTAAATAAATTAATAAATTAATAACATAATCAAATAATCATTTTAAATTATCTTCTGGTCTTTTTGAAGTATTTTATCCGATATATTAAATATTATATAATAAATATTTTTTTGCATAATTTGATTTGGGCTATGCCTCAAAAGACTCGAGACATAAAACCTCTAGGTGTGAGTCTCAAATGAAAAAGGTGCCAACCTCACTGGTGGCACTGAAGCTCAATTCTTGAGGTTTTTTTTGTGCGCCTCAGTTCGAGGCTCGCCTCGACTCAAACACCCTTTTNTTATGCCATAGAAGACTCGAGACATAAAGCCTCTAGGTGTGAGTCTCAAATGAAAAAGGTGCCAACCTCATTGGTGGAACTGAAGCTCAATTCTTGAGGTTTTTTTTGTGCGCCTCAGTTCGAGGCTCGCCTCGACTCAAACACCCTTTTAAACAATGATATGAGCACATAATTTGGATTAAAGAGGAAGAAATAAACAACATTGACATTTTAAAATAATTTATTCCTCTAATCAGTCAAGTCTAAAAGCCCATACAAATTTCAAAGAAAAATAATTCCCATGATAATTATCTTTTTTCTTATTAACCTAAAATAATGATGGCATTATTCTCATCTTTCTTAACTTTTATTCTAATAAAACATAAAGTGAAAAAGTTGATTTGGATAAAAATAGTTGGATATAAGAAGCTTTAAAATCCAATTTACCCTTTTGTAAGTTTAGTTTGAATTTATAACCGTTCTATAAGAAAGTAGTCATAAGTGTTCTATACTGGCTGAATGATGATACCTATTTTATTGGATTGTATTAATTCATTTGTCTGTAAAGAACTCTTATTTGAAGTAAGGCAATGAAGGCAGAGCTTACACCAGTAGATTATTTGATGAAAGCGGCAACCATGCAATTGATTAAAACAAGTTTCAGTCATTTTGTACTAACATTCTGCTGCTAATGTAGTGACGTCTGATTAGGAGCAAGAATATATGAAGTGAAGAAGATCAACTGCAAAATTTGATACATCTAAAAATATCTTAATGCTATGTTAAACAAAATGCACAAGGAACATAATTTCATGCTCAATAACATGTTTAGGCGCACATTTGGGAATATCTTAGACTCAACTTCAGTTAAATAGTATACTTGGCAGTAACCTATGTTACTCTCCCCTCAACTTCCGCCCCCCGCACCCCCCACTCCCCACCTCACACAAAAAATAAATAGGAAAAAAATACTTATAACTACTATCAGGGATTACTTCATATCTTTGAGATGTTATCATCATAAACATCTCCATACAGCCATTATCATAGATAAAATGTTCATAAGTTTTGACACGTGCTGTTAAATTAGAACGTATTATAAGATTTTTTGGTGCTAAAGGAATATATGGAATTTACATAATAAATTTCATGGGACCGAAGGGACAACTCTTCTTTGAAGATGTGCAAGAGTATTACTAAAGAATATTATAGAGGATTACTTTTGAAACCTTGATGTGAAAGGCATGCATCATTATATTCATAAACATAAAAAATAATTTATGCAATTTAAAATGATAATGATAAGCTTAATCATAGTTAACATTGTAATGGTACTGACCTATGATCTTTAGGGCCTGTTTGGCGCAGCTGCAGATTCTCAGCTTTTTAGCTGCAGCTGCGCTGCCCCAGGAAGCAGCTGTAGGGAAGCAGCTGTGAGGAAGTTGACTGTCTGTTTGGTGCAGCTGTGTGAAAATATTGTGAGCCAGCAGTTTAATGTAAAAATTACCAATCTGCCCCTGTTTGTTAAAACTGTTTAAAATATTTCGATTTATTTGTATAAATATGGGCTTAATATACATCAAGTTTATAAAAAATATTATTTTTTACTTAATTAAATAAAANTTGCGAGGAAAAGGTGTCACGGAAAGGTGTTAAGAGTTTTTGTTACTTGAGGCTGGTCGTTGTAGTATATGCGAAGGCAACATGGAATGCTTTGTTTGAAGAAAAGCATCTTGAGGGGGCTGGTTTTGAAATCTGACACTCTCTAGACTCAAAATCAGCGAGTAACAATAGCGAAACGACGATATATAGGTGGAAACAAGTCAAATAAGGGCTGCTCTTACAAAAAAAAAAAAAAAAAAAGGCAAATAAGAAAGATACAATGGTGATCTACTTTTCGATAAGTAGATCGGCTCTTCCACAACCCTAGACGTTGCAAGGAACACCACCAAAAGAAAAAAAACATAGCAACCACCAAATACATGCATGAATGAAAACAATCCCTAGGTTCCTCTCTTAATAGAATCCTCCCATATCATTTGAAAACTTTTTTTTCTCACTTTCCCTCCAAATCTCCTCTAATTTCTCCTACTTGAATATGTTATTATGGCCCTAGTGGACCCCTCCCCCACCTTTCCTTCTTCTTTGACCCAACTAGACTTCTCCGCTTCTTCACAGAACAAAGGCCGGCCTGCTTGTGGGCCGGCTGGGTTGCAATCTGCCGGTCTATCCTGAACCAACCTCTGTATAGGCGTAACACTACTTCTCTCCAAAAAAAAAAACGTTGTCCTCAAGGTGGAAGGGTTGAAACTGTATGTGGATCACTTTGTAAGGTTCTCATGTTGCTTCATAGTCTGAGACCCTTTTTCATTTAACCAATACCTCCTTCGCTCCTACTTCTCGACGCACCCTTTAGATATCTAATGACTTCAGAATCACCTCCAAGTCCTTTGTCAATGTCCTCAGTAGTGTAGATGAGGGTGTATGTTCTCCGAACTCACGTCTCAACTTTGATACATGGAAAACCGGGTGTCGCGCAAACGATGGTGGTAACCTCAAATGGTAGGCTACTGCCTTGATGCGTGCCATCACCTCATAAGGCCCAAAGAATTTCAGTGAAAGTTTCTCATTCCTCCTTTTGGAAAATGTCTTCTATCGATAGAGTCTCAGCTTCAAGTAGAACATATTCTCTGGTTCAAATTGCACATCTCTTCCGTGTTCATTTGCTTTCGTTTTCATGATTTGTTGAGCCCTCAGAAGATGCCCATTGAGCTTTGCTAGTGTCCTGTCCCACTCCTCCAAGTACTGATCGTCGTTGGATACGAGCGTAGCGCTATGCCTATAATGTATTAAGTGAGATTGATCCCGCCCATGCATTATCTTGAGAGGGGTGGTCCGTGTTGCGGCGTGTGGTACGAAGTATTATACTAATATTCAACCCGCGCAATCCACTTGCCCCAAAGTTTTGGCATATCAGCTATGACACAATGTAGGTATGTTTCTACATTTCTGTTGACCACCTCTGTCTATCAATTGATCTAGGTATGATATGCGGTTCTCCTCTTAAGGATCATCTTTTGCAACTTGAATGTCTCTTTTTAGAAGTGGTTGAGAAACACCTTATCTCTATCCGAAAGAATCGTTTGCGGTACTTCGTGCAAACAGACTACTTCCCGGACAAACACAACTGCAAACGAGATCACAGTGTTGGGATGTCGTATGAGAATGAAATGTGCATACTTACTCAGGCGGTCCATGACCACCATGATCACTGTGATTCTTTCTGACCGTGGCAATCCTTCGATGAAATCCATCGTTGCTTCTTCCCAAACCTTTTCCTATAATGCCAATGGTTTTAGTAATCCTTCTGGTGTCGTGATCAAGTACTTGCGTCGTTGATATATATCACATTTTAACACCATATCATTAACGTCTCTGCTCATCTTTACCCAATATAGTTTTGTTGCTAGGCGATTGTAGATCTTCTGCACCCCCAAGTATCCCTCGATCGCACTGTCATGAAACTCTTGTAATAATTTGGAAATATAATTCGCGTCTTAAGTATCACGAATCGCCCTTGGCGGAGCAGTTGTTGCCCCTTCTATGCATATCCTGGATGCCTGTTCAGATCCTGTAGTAACTTGGCCCTTATCTTCCTTAGCTCCTCATCTCGTTCGCTCTCCGGTCTCGGGGCTTCCCAATCTAGGACCAAGGGTACCGATAGGGCCGTCAATTGGGGTTTCTTCACATTTCTCAACAGTGTCTGTCGCCTTTTTCTCCAATTATGACCGGTACTGAATCTCAGAGTCATATCCCAATAGCTTGGATAGTCATGTAGCGTTGGAGCTAACCCCTTGCAAATTCTCTAACTTTTCTCCTCCCCTGTTTCCATCATAACGTTGAAGCTTCTTGTAGTCACTAGCTCCAACCCCTGCCTCTCCACGATCTGATTTGTGATGAAGTTATGTGTGGTCCGGTTATCTACCAACACCACAATTGGCTATTTCCGATCCACCCCATCACCTTCATCGTTTGATTTGGGTTAAATCTCACCGCTGAATTGAAGGACACCTCTGTCACATCTTGTTGGTGTTGTGTGGAGCCAAATCATCCTAAATAGGCACAATGTCGGCGCATAGTTGTCGACTATGGGTGCAATTTGACAGAGGGTCTGGTTCATATGCGTCAACCTGTGGGTGCATATGCACCCACTTGTGTCTGGCTATAGAGAAGTCGGAGCCATGGGCGCATAGGCGCCCAATTTTGGGCGTCGATACAGAGGGATTGGTGTTTAGGAACCAAGTTTAGGCCCCAAAGCTCCTGATGCAGTTTTCTTTTGGGATTTCGATTTTTTAATCTCGATTTCGAGCAAATTTCGTAGGGCTTGGTGTTTCTTCCTTCCGTATTTTTCGACATGCATCACGATGAAAGATAGAATTGTCAAAGAGGTGGATTTCAATGATTCCACATTATTTTTGCGTCGGATCAGAGAGAAGATTGTGGATCGGGTCTTGTAAGTTTTCTTTGTGTATAGAGAGAACATATGTGAGTTTTTTTTGTAAAACCTTCTGAATTTCATTGTGGAAATTCCTAGTGGTGTGATTTCATAGTTTATTTTTCATTCTTGGGATTTTTCATATAAATTATTGTATGTTTTTTTGGTTGCTTCGATTATGCTTTCTATTTATGGCTTGTTATGATTTTCTCGAATTGGTGTGATCCCGTTATTTAGCTGTGTGGTTTAGTTTCTAATTGATTCTAAGCGCCAATAAAGTTGAGAATTGCTCTTCGTTTAGAAAATTTCTATCACATCCAAATGCAGATGCTTCTCCTCCACCACCTCCTTTTATGATTCCTCACTCTCTGTATCCTCCTCCCGAACTAAAAGAATTTGAAGGGCGCTTCTTGTAACGGTGACCTGGGGCATTTTTCTCGTCACAACGCACAATCTTTTTGCTCTTTTTTCCTGCACGTTTGCATTTGTGAGGCACTTGAAATTACTCTTTGAATGGGGTTCTGTACTCTTCTCCTTCAACATTTTTGAAATAACACCGTCTGAGCCCTCAGTGCCATGACTGTTAAGTTGCTCTTAATCATCTGAGCGAGCTCCATCATTTCCCTCAATCCTCGCGGTCCCAAGGGGCGGAAGGCTGCACTGCTCGTTTGTAGTGCTTTAGGCCCTTCAAGAAGTTTCTTTCTAGACCTGCTACAGAATTCCCCCTCAACCTCCTTAACAAGAGCTCAAACTTTTTAAGGTATTTCGTAACCGTCCCCTCCTGAGTCAGAGCATAGATTTGCTCATGTAGGTCTTCTTTTTGAATGGCTCGAAAATGTTCCAACAAGCATTTCTTATACTCCTCCCATGAGTGCATCAGATGTTTTGCCTCCATCCACTGAAACCAAGTTAAAGCCTTTCCCTCTAAACATAATTTTGTTGCCATGAGCTTCTCATTGATCGCAAAGTATCGCTCCACCTGATACACCCACCCACGTGCATCATCATTTTCGAAGATTGGCATTTTCACTTTTCTAACCCTTATATCTTCACCCCAACCCCTTTTGCCTTTGGTATTTTCCCCTATGTGTCTAGGTGGAACTCCCTCCTTTGATCATAGGCGCGCCCCGCTCCCGATTCCCTCATTCCTCCATCGTGCTCTTTTACGCCCCTTACATCATCCCTTCAATTTTCGGCCCATCCCCCTATCTCGGAAGTCTTCACTCCCACTCCTCTCGGAATCCTAGAGGGATGCTCTTGTAGGTAGCTGTCTTCTTCGTATTCTCGCTTGATCTCTTTCCCTTTTGACTTGGGAAAGGATTCTTTGATCAACTCTTGGTTAGGATTTGCAACTGGAGCGGTCGGCACGGCTTTCGATTGCATCTCCATGAGCTCTTTGATCATCTCCCGCATTTCTCCTATTCTCTTAAATCCATCCTCCATTCGACTTTCAATGGGAAAAAAAACATGCTCTCCATGGCGGCAAATCTTTCTTCTATTTCCGATCTGATTTGCCCTATCTCTCCTTCTACATCCATTTTTTTTGCTGCCATCCCACCAAGAGATAGGCTTTAATACCAATTTGATACGCTCCAGACTCAAAATCAGTAAGCAACAACAACAAAACAACGATAGATAGGTGGAAACAAGTCAAATAACGACTGCTCTTACAAAACGCAAATGCAAATAAGCAAAACACAACAGTGATATACTTTTCGAGAGGTAGATCGGCTCTCCCACAACCCTGGGCGTCACTTAGAATACCATCAAAAGGAAAAAACATAGCAACCACCAAATAAATGCATGAAAGAAAATAAACTCTAGGTTCTCCTTAATAGAATTCTCCCACAACATTTGAAAACTTTCCTTCCAAACCTCCTTTAATTTCTCCTCCTTAAATGTGATTATGGCCCTAGTTGGCCCCACCCACCCCCTTTCTTTCCTTCTTCTGCGACCTATCTGGACTCGTCTGCTTCTTCATGCGATGAAGGCCGACCACATGTGGGCTAGCTGGGTTGCAATCGGCCGGTCCAGTGCCGACCCCTTTATGGGCGTAACAAAATCTCAGTTTAGTTTCTAGGAGTGTAGGAGCTCTTGTGAAGAGTAAGCGTTGATAATCGTGAAGAGGTCCTACAAGTAGATGGTTTGAGAATGAACTGTGAATGCCTGTCTTGGTCAGCTAGCAGGTCGGCCAGAACTAGTAGAGGTAGTTGGTCAGCTTTAGAGAAGTCAAGGAGTGTTGCAAGTTGGCTTATGGGTGGTTAATGTGAACTTTGATGATGGGACTGATTTGAGGAATTGTGCAAGGCTCGAGATGTTTAGAAAAGTGACTTAATTGAGGGGGGGGGGGGGTTATAGTTTTTTGGGGTTTATGGGATAATGTCATACAAGCTTAGGTGTGGGAAGGGCTAACATAAGTAATGGTGACGTGCAAGAGATTTGAGGTTTACAAAACTTATGTGCCGCATAGGTTGCATCTCACAAAGTTAGTGGGCGTATGTAAACGAGTTTTTGGCATTTGGTGGTGCATCACATGATAAAGGGCTATATTGGGAGGAATCATTATGGGAATGGAAGTGATTTGGTTGTGAGATTTGTATAAGAACTTGTAGTATGAGTTTCTGGATTGGGATGGTTTGTTGGAGACGATCTTTTTTTAATTGATGATATTTTGAACAAAACAATAAGAAATTTTTGTTTTTTTTAACTTTGCTCAAGTATTAATTGATAACGAGTAATTTAACATAAAGAAGGATGTAGAAGAGAGTAAAAGGAAGAGAACACTTTGCATACAAAGTTTGGAGTGATTTGTGTATACACCTTAAACCAACATTGACCTCATCAAATGATTCATAATTATGGTCTGTTTGGGGGCAGCTGCAGCTTATTAAAAAATAACTGTGAAACTGCTGAATAATAATCCGATGCTCAAAAAACTGCGGTGTCTATTACAGTTTTTTTTAATCATACCGTAGTTAGAAAACTGCCACAACACCTAGCGAGGAGTGGTGAGAAAACATAGATTTCAACAATAACTTTTTGAAAAAGCTACCAAAACGCAGTTTACCCAAACAAACAAAACTGCAATGCAGTGCCGCACCGCCACCGCACTGCCGCCTCTAACAGGCCATTAATCAACTAGCTCTAAAAGTCCATATAAAGAGTCCTATTGATAAATAAAAATCAAACCATAAAATAAATATATAAAAAAAAATTATTTTCTTATTTGTTTAAAATATGGATGATATCATCTCTCCTTATTAAAAAAAAGGTAAAACAAAAGGTTTAAAAATTTTAAAAAATTAAAGATTAGTTTTATAAGACTTTAAAATAGGTTCAATTTAGCTCCATTTCAAAATTGACACGAATTTTTATAGATATTCGGTCACACATGAATTTTATTGCAATAATCCATGCAACTCTCGCAAATACAAAAGATGAGCACATACAATTCGAATGGTGGATGGTGCTCCCAATTCCTACAATTTTAGAGGTAAGAAATCTCTGCCAAACTTTAGACCTAAGACTCACAACTCAATCTCATGCATAAACTTAACTCTAGACATAACAAACATATTTATACCCGACAATAATAATAAGAAAAGACTAAATTGCCCTTAGGCATATAAAAGACAAATTTGCTCTCAGGCTAGGTGCTCTTGTAAAAATACTCCCCCTCTCCTCAAAAAAGACGCATTGTCCTCAAGATGAGAAAAATGACTTGCTCATCCTGCACCATGAGAACTTGTAATGGGCAATCCTTGCAACGGTGTTTTGAGTTAAACTTCTCATCACACCGAAAACATAACTCCTTGGCGCGCTTTTCTCGAATGTTTGTCTTTGTAAGACGCTTGAGTTTTACTCTCGGTTGTGTTCCCTTATTCATGTCCCATGCAGTCTCCCTCTGGGCTTCTAGTATCTGAATTTTTGGTATTATTGGTTGCAGCAATTTCGTACGATGCTCCATTTGTCTTGCTCATGTTGATTTCTTCATTTGGCTTTTGTCTTCCACCATCTGGGCTATCTTCATCATCTCCCTCAATTTCCACAATTTTAGTAGTCAGAGTGTTGCTCGTATGTCGGGTTTTAAGCCCCTCATGATTCCCCTCTAGTCCTGCTTCAGAAATTCCCCACAATCGTCCCAATAATAGTTCAAATATCTCTCTATATTCCATGACTGTCTCCTCCTTAATCAATACATAAAATTGCTAGTGTAGGTCTCCTTCCCGCATAGCTCGGAAACGTTTCAGCAAACACAATATGACTTTCCCCTCCAAACACAATATGATCTTCATGAGTTTCTCCTCCCAATCCAACTCATTCACCGCAAAGTATTGCTCCGCCCGATACACCCACCCATGTGTGTCTTCTCTCTCAAAGATCGATATCTTCAACTTTCTAACTCTAATATCTCCACCCCAACTTCATCTTCCTCCGGTGTCCCCTATGTGTCTAGGGTGAAGCTCCTCCTTCGGTCATAGCCATACCCCAGTCCCGATTCCGTCACTCCTCCTTTGTGCTCTTAATTACGATTCTCCGTACGTGTCGATTCCGTCAACCTTCACAGACGACAGAAGACGCGATTCCTTTGCAATCTCCTCTGTACGAGGTTGCGGGTTCTGGTAAGGTGCAATAACGTCAATCTGGGATAGATCAAGTCTCTCCACGCAGATCCGACTCACTTGTTGCGCGTACGATAAAACATGTTGGATTGAAGGCTATGTATGCTGAAATTTTGGCCAACAAGCCAAAATTTGCTTAAGCTTTCGATCTTCAGATTTGATTCCCAAAATCTTGAGGTCTGATACCAATTTGTTACGATTTGACATCAAAATCAACATAAATTTTTACAGAAATTAGGGCAAACTTGAATTTTATTGCAAAAATCCAAACAACTCACACAAATATAAAAGATAAACACTTACAATTCGAAAGGTAGGCCGTCTCTCCCAATTCATATAATTCGATAGGAAATCTGTCCAAAATCTTAGTCCTAAGACTCACAACTCAATTTCATGCATAAACCTAACCCTAGACATAACAAACTTATTTATATCTAACAATAATAATAATAAAAGAATAAATTGCCTTTAGGCGTACAAAAGTCAAATTTGCCCTTAGGTTAGGCGCCCTCGTAACATTTTGTTTGACTCTTTATGATTGGCTCTTGAGATTTTGACTCTGTTTTAGTTAATTAAGTTGATTGATCAAACAAATTTTATTGCACATCACCACTGGCTGTCCTAGCTGTTTGCTGTGAACTACTAATGGATAATGTGGATGGCAACCTGGCAGGGAAAGTTAGCCTTTTTTACTTCTTTTAGTCATATGTTGTGGTTGTGTTAAACTTTTATCGCTAGATATTCTTTGTAAACTAAAATAGTATAATTTGATTTATAGATTAGCACTTTATGGAGTATTTTTGAATGGAGAAGGTCGAGGGAAGTAAATGTGAAAAGAAATGATGATGCATCACTTTCCAAGGTTTTAAAAGCCTAGTCGAACCAGCCCGTTTCACTATGAAGTGGGCATACAGTTGGTCCAGGTAGCCTTGAAAATCGTTTTTGCATTAAACCAATGAAAATTGTTGTGAATTGCTAGCCAAAACGGCGAACCGATGAGTTGGTTTTATTTTTATAGAACTATTCGTCCAAAGTATATTTTTAATTACTTTTAGTTATCAATTCAATGATTAAATTTTTTCATATAAGACTTATTACTATAGTTATAAATTATATTAATTTAAACTTATAATTATGAATATAAAAACCTTAAATTTAATCAAAATGAGTAAGGGTGTAAACGAGCCGTACTTGGTGAGCCTAAGGCTTGTTCGGGTTCGACTTCTTTAAATTTTTTTTGTGCTCGACTCGTGTTCAAAATGACTCGCAAATTGCCTGTTCGTGTTAGGTAATTCTTAAATTTTTTATGATCTTCATCTCTCAAGAAGGTTATGCAAGGGAGATATTGAAGAAATTCAAGATGGAGAATAGACAATCCATAAAAACCCCTTTAGAATGTGGAGTCAAGCTATCACAATTTGATGAGGGAAAAAAAATTGATCCAACGTTTTTCAAGAGTTTGGTTGGAAGTTTGCGCTACTTAACATGCACAAGACCTGATATTTTTTATGCCGTTGGATTTGTCAGTCGCTACATGGAGACTCCGACTGTTACCCACCTGAAGACTGCTAAAGAATTATGCGTTATATCAAAGGTATAATTGATTTTGGCTTATTTTACTCATCATCCAACAATTTCAAGCTTGTAGGATATAGCGACAGTGATTGGGCTGGAGACATGGATGATAGAAAGAGCACTTCAGGGTTCGTGTTCTTCATAGGAGACTGCTTTCACTTGGATGTCAAAGAAACAACTAATTGTCACTCTTTATACTTGCGAAGCAGAGTACGTGGCTGCAACCTCATGTGTTTGTCATGCAATTTAACTTCAAAACCTATTAAAAGAGTTAAGTTTACCACAAGAAGAGGCGATTAAGATTTGTATTGATAACAAGTCTGCAATCGCGCTAGCAAAGAATCCTGTTTTCCACGATAGAAACAAACACATTGATATGCATTATCACTACATCAAAGAATGCATCGAAAGAAAGGAGATACAAATGCAGTACGTGAAGTTTCAAGACCAAGTTGTAGATATTTTTTACCAAGCCACTCAAGAGTGAAGACTTTATTAAAATGAGAAGTTTGCTTGGAGTCACAAATCAAGTTTAAGAGTGGGTGTTGAAATATAAACTTGATTTTATTTGTTTAAATAAAGCTTAATTTCTAGAAGCTTATTCTAGAATATGTGGTAAGTATGAAATTATTGTGTAGTAGGTGTGGTAGGTGTTGAATTATTGTGTGGTAGGTGTGGAATTATTTGTAACCATTGGATTGGAATTGTGGTGGCACAATTCTAGCCATTAATTTAGAATGTGTCACTAGTATAAATAAGGGTGGAGTCTTTGAGTTTGTATCAAGCCAAATTAAGGTGATAAATAAGAGTGAAGCTTCTTCCATAAGTTTTTTTTTAGCCTTTATCATATCCTAAAAGCTTCTCCATTCCAACATGCATCTGACGTATTGTCTGATATAAATTATTGTTTAGACTTAAAAGAAAATTTTATAAGATGGTGATGAGACCTGCAGTGTTTTATGGCACAAAATGTTGGCCTTTAAAAAGGAAGCATAAGACAAAGTTAAGTTATGTGGAGATGATAATGATTGAGTGACTTGACACTTAGAGATAAAATGCAAAATGAATATATCCGTGAAAGGATTGGTGTAGCTCCAGTTGCAGTTAAAATTAGCGAGAGCCGTCTTAAATGTTTTGGTTGCATTAAATGTTGACCATCTGATGATCCAGTTGGAAGAGTAGGTGTATTAGATTTAACTTATGTTAAGAAAGGCAATTGTAGACTTAAAAGGACTTGAGTATATTGTATAAAAAATGATCTTAATTTATTACAATTAAATGAAAATATGATACTCAGTAAGACACCATGGAGAGAAATGATTCATATAGCCGATCCCACTTAGTGGGATAAAAGCTTGTCTTCTTATGGAAGAGAGTTGACCACAAGTTTGGGTAGGGAGTGGCCGAGAGAAGTTTTCTTAGCATTTTCATACATACCACCTAATTCTTATGTATTTAAATGTCTAGTATAAATGTTTTATTTTTTATTTATAATCGTAGCTAAAATTTTTTAAATTTTAATAATTTATTGTTTTTCAAAAATACAATATATAAATTTAATACTCAAATATTATACTAATATGATTAATTTATTATTTAATTAATTGGAGTTAAATTAAGTCGAACAAGAACGAACAAACCTTTATTTTTGTTTGGTTTATTAGCTTAATGAATGAATCAAACACGAGCTACTTAGCTACCTGAACACAAGCTATTCGTGAACAGCGAGTCTTCTACATGATGTGGGACTAAAAACTTTGAGTGTCAAAGTATGATTTAAGCTGTGAAAATAAAAATAGTTGGACATTGAAAACTGGGTCTTAAAAATATTAGATGAGCAGCAAAATATTGAAATATTATAAAAGAATAATGCTATTTTTTTATATTATTTTTTTTTCTTATTAATTATTACAAATTATGCTATTAGTGTAAAATATATTCTTTTTATAAATTATATTAATATTTACATGTTTACATTACATTAGATTTTTAATTTTCCATATATATTATATACATACATACATATATATATATATATATATATATATATATATATATATATATATATATATTTCTTATACATATACAATTATATGCTGTTGAGTTGTATATGAAGTTTTAAATTTATAATTACTAAAAATGTTGGCTTCGTTTAAGTTGTTACATATTTATCATATATTAACATTATTGTATCATTTAAATCATATTAAAATAATTTTAATATTTATTATGTCATCCATTTAAACCCCTATTGAACCTTGAACCTCTCCTTGTAGTTCAACAGTTTTTCTGATTTTCACAAACTTATCACATTCTGTTAGCATAAAGCTCCCTTATTATTACTCATGTCATCTCAACTATTTTCACAAAAAGAAAAAACAAAATTGAATTTGTAGATTTGAATTGTTCTCATATCCGTAGAGTAGGTCCGTAGGGGTGATAATGAGAGGTGCTTTGGCGAGCAGGTGTTGGCCTGAATATGAAATTTTAATTTTGGCTTTTGAGTTGACTCAAGCCATGTTTATTAATTTCAAAAATATTTTCTAAAATTTTAATTGATTTTATTTTCTCTCTCTACATTGCTATAATAGATAGAGAGAGGAGTAGGCATTTTTTATAAACAAATAAATATAATTAATTAATTAATTAAGTTTGTGTTAAAATGATTAAGTTTGAGCATCCCTTACATATAGAAAATTGATTTTGATATTGTGCTGTTTAAAATTTGAGAAAAGTTTTAAGGCATATTTGTCAAGCCTACCAATGAGCATGCTGACGCCAAATAAGCATTTAATATTTTTTCTTACATGGCTTATATAAATCCAATCGTTTGAAATGCAAGATTGATACTTGGGAGAGAATATTATTTCTGTCTTTATTATTTAAAGGCATGGGGAATTATGAAACCAACTCGCTTTTTTGAAGAATATTTGTTTATCGATGGGATTTTGTCGGGCTTTGTTCCTAATTAAATGTGCGTGAATAAGAAATTACATCTATTGTTGTCTGGACATTTATTAACCTTTTTTAGGATTCATTTGCATTTGATTGTATTTTTTTCTGTGCTGTTGTTTAATTCTTATATTATTCATCATCTTTTGCTTATTTTATTCTGATGTCTAGATTGACAGTTATTATAATTATTTGCTCATTGATCTTTTTTGGGCATGTTGTATAAAACATGATCGTAAATTACTAGAATTAAAATGAAAATATGACACTCAATAGGACACAATAAAGGAAAATAACTCATGTAGCCTATCCCACCTAGTGGGATAAAGGCTTGTTGTGGTCGTCCTGTCATCTTGCAATTGAATATGGTTTATCTTGCTCTGTTTTGCCAGTTTTATTTCTTTTTATGATTGCACACACAATGCATAGTAGCAGCTTATAATTTTCTGAAGTTTTATTTGAAATATGAACTTTTCAGCCAATTTACGACGGACTACTAGCTTTGAAGCCCTACAGTCAGCAACCAAGTATGAGCCATTGCTTTATTAATTTCTCTTTCAACTTTATATGGTTTCCTTGTAATGTTGATTATATTTATCTGTCCTTTTGGACCTTTGTATATCCTTAAATAAAGTTTTAACACGTATATGATGTCATTCTTTTTATAATTTGTTTTTTAATTTGTTCTTACCTTTTCTGAACAAGTGCATGGGTTTAGATGTGCGTTACTTCATGCATTATATGGAAATAGAGTTCTAATGGATTACTGTTGACTGGCAAACAGATTTAGATGTGCATTACTTCATGCATTATATGGAAATAGAGTTCTAATGGATTACTGTTGACTGGCAAACAGACTGAACTGTGTTGTTGTTGATATTTTCCTTTATTAGTTGGTGCTATGCTTTTCCTCCTAGTTTTGGGGATCCAGCTTGACAAAGACAAGCTAACAATTTTGGTAGGGTTTTCGGATGACCTAAAGGCTTGGAATGTGGTATAATGGGAGAATCGGGCCTCATAATGCTTTATGGAGCCACGAGAGGTTTTGTGGCTTCTTGAGTTACCTAATCCAAGGAAATACTTGTATGCTGCATTAATGTATGTATTTGTGCTTGAAAGTTCGTGTGTGTGTTTAGTCATTTGTTGCATTCATGCTTTTAGAAAATTCGTGATATTAAAATCTTGATAAAATCAACATTTCTTTGTTGCTTATTCTGATGCACTTCTCTTCCCTTTGTTTAGTTCAAACTCAAACCCGCTTATTGTGATTTCTCATAAGATGCAGTGGGACAAAGGAATTTTGTTCTTGCTATGGGATTATGCGACTTTTCTAGAACATTGAATTTTTATGTTTTCCAAACTTGTGTAACTTTACTGTATTGCTCTTATAACCTTGGAGTGGTATCATATTCTGTTTGAATGCTAATAACTATCTTTTTAAAGAGCTCTTCCTGCAGATTATCTGAGGCTGGATCAGGATATTTTGTCTCCTCTTGCTGGGAAGAAAGAGCTTTACACCTATGAAACTCGTGACTTCTGGGAGCAGATCAAGACACCAGGGTGGGTGCTATCTTTCGAAACTACCGATTCTATTTCTCTCCTTTCACCATGAATATATGTGAATTGATAACCAATTGCATTTTTATGATAATCAGGATGTCTTTGAAATGTTCAGGCTTGTATCTTGCTCAATATCGTCATACTTCCCCTCATCTTCTTTCTAGAAGCAAGGGAAGTAGAAGTGCTACCATAATTGATGATGTTTACATTCATCCATCTGCAAAAGTACATCCAAGTGCTAAGGTACCAGTTCTACATACTTTCATGGATCCCCAATTTGTTAGGAGTGTGAATTTGTTAATTTTGTTGGTTTGATTTTCCAAACTTTGTCAAATTAATCGGTTTTTGTTCTCATTTAAAAACTAGACCAACTAATTTAATTTCTAGTACCAAACTGAACTAACCAAACTTTTTGTTTGGTTATTTCAGCTAGTTTTGTCAAACTGAAGATCAAGCGATTCCGGATTCTTGGCAGGAATCTGATCCTGTAAAATGGCCCTGAATCTTTGAAAAATAATGGCAAAACTGTAGAATAAGGATGTTATAAAACTAGCCCAAACACGAAAACTGGAAATTCTGGCACCAAAACCTGCAATTTCCTCCTAGAAAAAAAGCGTGTTTTTATTTGAGATAACAACAGTTCTGTGTGAGAGGAAGCTGTAATCTTCTTTGTGGCATAACCAATTTCTTAAGAGGTAGAGATGTTGGGTGGGGTGTTTTAGCTATTATGGGACGAGGCGCAGGCCTCATAAGTATCGGATGTAAGCCCCGCAATATATAAGAAATATAAAAATTAATTATTTAGAGATAAAAATAAGAATTTATACTCATTTAATTTCAAAATAACTTGTCTTGGACTAAAATATTCAAGATTTTGGTATAAATCCATCACAATAAGTACAAACATATAAAAATAAGTAAACATGTTTGAGACAAAAAATAAACTAGTTATGCGCAATCAATCTCAATTATTGAATATTATTCATTCTTCAAGTCCTTCCTCAAAATCTTCTTTCTTTTTCACTAATAGTTGTATCTAAATCACAATCAGGCCCTTCATGTTGTCTATATTTATTGTTCACTTTATTAAAGTCATCGTCTCAGTCTCAGGTGCATTCACAAATAATTTTCCTTATCATTATTGCCTATATTATAAAAAAACAAACAAATTAATTACAAATACTGCACATCAAATTAAATAAAATGTACTCTCAAAATTAATACCAAAATATATACTTTAGATGCAAATTTCACTGTAGCTGCAGTGAAATCATTGTAGCTATAGTGAATTCACTGTGGTTACAGTGAAAATCCGAACATTAATGCATTCTTACATTTTTATTTCTGCAAAATTGCGGTTCCTGTAGGTGATAGGCATGGATTGCATGACGGGTGTCGTTGTGGGAGAGATATCTCGATTGTTGCGACTACACAATGGGGAGAGATGTCTAGATCACATGAGGCTTTCTGCGGGAAAGACGTCTCGATTTCTCGAGGCTTTCTGCACTTTATGCGCCAGCGTAAGAGTGCGGGAGAGGCAAACAAGTGCAAAATTCAGTAAAAGGCATGTGGGGGCATATGCCCCATGAGCCTAATTGGGCTGGGGCCTATTGCCTAACACTTCGCCTTAAGGGCAACAAAGGAGATAACTCAAGTGTTTAAGGGTGAAAACTGGTTGTTTTTCTAGCGGTAAATTGGTGGCTTCTATTGCTGCAGAAAATGATGTTTTCATCTAAAGAAAACCGTTTTCCTTATTCCTCCACCGGCAGTAGTTTACATTAACCAATATCATTATAATGTAAACATTGTAACATAACATAGCAATTAAGAACAAATCATATTTTTTGAGTTAGCACCTCACACAAAACAGCAAAGCTCAAAGCACTTACTCCTAGTTTAGTCCATCAACACTGATACCTAGCCCATTACAGTAATATTCACCATCAACATAGAACTTGAAGTTACAGCCCAAATTTAAATGAATGAAGGTAGATATATTTAAATGTTTCAGCAGGGATGTCTTTCAAAGAAATTGCAAATTCATGCCACAGTAATTCACGGCTCATGTTATCTTGATATTGTAACCTTCAAAGTATCATGCACGAGTTGACATCTCCAATTCTCATGAGTCAAAGAAAATAACTAGCTGGAATGAATAAGCAAATCACTAATTGCTTTACTAGTTTATTATTTAATCTGCTTGACTAAATATAAATCGGCTCTCTAGTGTATCAATTGTTTTAGAGTATAAGAAATAGTGCGAATACTTTCTATAATATAAATCGGCTCTCTAGTGTATCAAGTGTTTTAGAGTATAAGAAATAGTGCGAATACTTTCTATTTAAGTTACAAATTGTAAGCTGATAGCAAATATTTTAATATTAGATGAAGTATTGGCATCTTTAAGAAATCTGAGAGAAGAAACTACAATTAGTTAACAGATTATGCTTGGTTACGATGACAAAACAATATTTTACTTAAAAATATTATGCTCACGAAATTTTTTGTCATGATTTATGTTTTCTTTCATATAAAGTGGAGTTAATGTTCCAAGTCCAATGCTATGTATAAGGTTTGCATGATTACAGGAAACTGCGAAATGCTAAAGGCATTGAGAGCACATCTCCCTGTTCTTATTGAAAACTTGAATGCCACTTTGTAGATGGAATCTGCCAGAACGTTGCAAGCTACTTAAGAGTGCACAGGAAAGACCTGTCAATTTTCAAATTCACCCAAAATTTATCAACTTCTGAACACTAGATCTATCTACATTGCTAAAGAAAAGATAAAATTTTGAAGTTTTTTGTAAGATTAATAGAGAAAATCAATTTACTGTACAAACTGCTGTGTGAGACTGAGACACTGGCATTGATTCCCTGAAAATAAGCCTGTTGATCTGAGGTCAGGCAAACACTTTGACATGATTTTCTTCAAAACTAGTTTTACTTGACACTCCTTCTAAGTAAAACTGAAATTAATACCTCTTAATAATTAATTTGCTGGGATTTTGAAACTTTGGACAAGCCTAGACAAGAAATGCTTTGAAGCCAATATTTTCGACATGTTGAAACTTTAACTTGTCAACAATCACTATGACTGTAAGGGCTTCCCCAGCAGACCATTAACTTTGAAACCTAAAAATATCATTCCTTATATTGGCCATTCCTGCTGGTTGAAATGCTTACTTAGCTTGTTGAGTTTCAAAACTTATTTGTGTGTGTGTGTGTGTGTGTGTTTGGGACAACCACTTTTGTTAGCCCATGAACTAGTAGCCGAACTAACCTTTGCGTCACTGGGATAAGTCTTTTGGGGTCACTAGGATAAGTCTTTTGGGGAAAAAAAATCCAATTACTCATTGTCTTTGCCTTTTTTTTATGAATTTGGCGATGAAGCCACACTTCTGCTTTTGTCTTTGACACCTGTCTTTTTTCTTATGTTTTGTTGGGTTGGTTATTGATGAGAGGGGTAGCACTTTTGCAATTATTTTGATTGAGGATTTTGCATGGTAGACTAGGATTTTGTGAAGATGACAGTGGTTGAACTTCTCCATGATGAGCATTTAACAAGGAAATCTATTGTAAAATTTGAATTATATAAATCACTGTAATGAACGATCAATTGTAGAAGATCAAGAACTTGTAATTATTAGAACAAAAGCCTCAACTTATATTATGTAACTTCAGTTGGTGTGATATTAACAATTATTAATCAATGCTATTCAAAGGTAAAGTAATGCCTGAGTGTAATATGTTTTAAATTGTGGTATCTAATACAAAATAATGGTGACGCAAATGATATAGTTCGTATAGTTAAGGCCTATGATGCACCGATACTTTATAATATGAAACATACAATGCTTGACATATGCATGGCATGATGTGCCCGATATGTGTCATGCATGTTGCAAATGAGCCTAATGAAAAATAAATAATAATAAAAGCATCAACTCCTGATAGAGGCTTCTAATTTGGAAGGATATTATCGGCATATGCTTTGAATAATTAATATATTTAGATTACCTCTTTTTATAATGTTCATTCTTTTAATCTCTTACAAAAAGACAAAATTTATCATTATATGAAGTGGA
The DNA here is from genome assembly GCA_002079205.1 of Phalaenopsis hybrid cultivar. Taxonomy (NCBI): domain Eukaryota; kingdom Viridiplantae; phylum Streptophyta; class Magnoliopsida; order Asparagales; family Orchidaceae; genus Phalaenopsis; species Phalaenopsis hybrid cultivar. Next base: position 48,416 of record JXCR01016807.1, read on the forward strand.
TTATATGTGCTTCATGTTTATTTTTCTGTGCAATTACTATATCATGCTTTTAGTTTCTTGGTATTCCTCGTTTGGATTATTCTTGTGTTGACTTATTACACTGACTGAATGTGCAAAATCAGCTCTTGTGTAATAGGAAAAGTAATTTGCTAAGTCATCGATATCTTTCTTTGTCAATCGGACAAAATTCTTCATTTCTATTCAATTTTTTGTTAGAATCTAGGGTGTGCCGGTAGATTTACACCGAATCTATGATGCGCAGATACTTCTAACTAAAGGAGTCGCGCAGTGTCTGTCGAACACAACATAGAAGCATCAGGCTAAAATAATTTATCGGCATATGCTTTGAACTATTAATATATTTAGATTACCTCTTTTTATAATGTTTATTCTTTTATTCTCTTGCAGAAAGACAAACTTTATCATTATATGAAGTGGATTATATGTGCTTCATGTTTATTTTCTGTGCAATTACTATATCATGCTTTTATCTTTAACAATTGTTACGGTGGTAGTAGGCTTTGGAGGGTTGGAGTCATTTGTAGATCAATGGGGACAATTTGGAGCGTTTTAGATGCAGTAAGGCTAAAGCGACAGACTTGGACAGGGCACGCAGTAGAAAACCACAACTATATGAGAGGACAAAAGGTTGATGGTGGTAGAGAAGGGAGGAGGGAGTTCTTTAGGATGATTTTATTTGATTTCTGGTGGAGGCATCATGCTTATTTATAAGCAATTATAGTATGAGTTTAATTTAAATTCAATTCTATCTCTTTTTAATGTGCTTGTAATTCAAAAGTTATATTATCCTTTATGAACTATATAATTTAAGAGGAGGGATCTTATCCTTCCCAAAACTAATCCATGAAATTAGAAACAAATAAATTTAAAATTAAAATACAATCCTATTCAAAATAAGTTCAAAATGCATCCTAACCTTGGCACCCACTGCTTAGCTATCTATTAGTTCGATTTTTTGTCTTTTAATTTTGATTGCTATGCTTTTGATCGGTCTTCAACTTTTGCTTAGGGATTCTTGTTAACTTAATTTACAGTCTCAATGGTGTGATTTGAGAATCAACACCATAACAGTCTCCGTCAAGAGATCTAACCATCAGAATTCCATATCTTATGATTTCTTTGGTTTCTTCATGATTTGGTGCCCAATTCCAGATTATGAATGATTTGTTTGATCATTATCTTGATTTTATTCCTTGATCACAGGCCTCTTATTTAGGATAATTTTGTTCCCGTTCAATTATAGCTCCAGATAAGGGAAGGATGTTTGCCCAACTTTTCTTTGGTTCACCGCATTGTTGCACTGGGTGAATACACCCTTTGTCATGCTCCAGTAACATACCTCTTAAGCCTGGCCATCAAGTATAGAATGTTCTAATGGCGCATCAAATTCTCCATATTTGCCATTGATTACATCTCCATGTATGTTGGTATAATTGGCATGTATTGTCTCCTATCTTCTTGATAATCTAGAACGGCGCATATCATATTAGCTTCAGCTTTTTGCCTTCTTTCTATCATTTGCCTAAATGCAATCAAATATGATTACTTACTTGGAAGTAGGCTTTGACAAGATGCTGATCATACTTTTTCTTGTCCTTCTGTTTATCTTTTTGCAACTATTTCTCTAACATATGTATTATTTGAATGCCTTTGAAGAACTTTGTGTTTTTTCTTAGTTGACTTCAATTCCATCATTATTCATTAGTAGTGGGGGTGATGGAGAAATTTATGTTTGGCTGGCTTTGGGAGAAATAAACCAAACATATCTCAAATGGAGTGTTTATCTTCGATGAGTGTACAAACTTTGTTAAAGGAAAACTATAGGTAAGGTATCATATCATTCTTACTCTTGGGCTGCTTCTTACTATAGTCTCATAGAAGATGCACGATAGTTTTATTCTTGATTTCCATCTGTCCATCGGTATGTGGATGGAAAGTCGTTTTCCTTATTGGCTTTGTATCCATCATGGTTCACAATGCCTTCCATTAACGCCAGAGGAATTGAACATCTATGTCAAACAAAATGGTAGTTGGAAGTCTAAAGCATGCCACATATTTTAAAGGAATAATCGATTAGGCTTCTCCCCCGATGATGTGTTCAAGATAATTATCTTTGTAAAGTGATTGAAAATACCAAAAATTTGCTCCTTTTGTATCATATAGCCCTTCCAGTAAGTCCATGATAATGCTTTCCCATGGACAGCCTGGCACTGGTATTGCTGTATGCAATTTGAGCTTTATGACAGTAGGAATGGATTTATTGCATCATATGTACCCATTCACAAACATTCCTACTTCCTTTTTGAGCTAGTAGGTGTACTATGCAAGTTCTACATTGTTTTTCCCTTTACTAAGTTTTAAATGATTTCGGATGATTGAATCTTAATCATTCTGTATTTAGTACGTCCAACGAGTGTACATGACTGTCCATTGTTATAAAGGTGCACATCTAGTCAAGAAAACTTAGATGGTTATGTTTTTGTCTTCTAGAACTTCTTTTAAGGGGAACTAGTAGTACGGAAAAATCTTTTTTTAAAAACCTGTAGTTCTAGCAAGTCAGTGGCACATGTACTGAATTGTAATTTAAGGTGAATATTCTTATATGTGAGAGATGCAAATGGTTGGGATGTGGCTGATGGTGATGATGATTAATTTTTTTTTCAAGTGATTAATTTTTCACATGACAGATCCCATAAGTTCTTGCGAACAATTATGTAACTTAATATTTTACCTACTGTAATAAATTATGCATATAAAGGTACTCCAAAGTAGTGCTATTTTAGTGATTTCTTTAATAATTTATTCTTTTCTAATTGACTTTGCATCATCACTCAGCACATAATATTCATGTTGCCTCTTGTAACAGATTGGCCCAAATGTCTCCATTTCTGCAAATGCTCGCATAGGTGCTGGTGCAAGGCTTATCAGCTGCATCATTTTAGATGATGTTGAAATTAAGGTGTGAATCGGTTGTGCATCAAGCTAAAATGCTCAAATTTTTCAAACCCTCGATAACTTCAATTATTTTGACTCAGGAGAATGCTGTGGTAATACGTTCTATCATTGGATGGAAATCATCCATTGGAAAATGGTCGCGTGTACAGGTAAGTTTTCTGCTTCAGTATTTATTATTTCATTCACATCTAACTTGAAGAAACATGATTGCAAACTGTGAATTTTTATTTAAACTATAAGGTATTAATCACATGCCTCCTATCACTATTTATAGACTCATAGCTCAAGTTAATAGATAAAGTTTGTGCAGGATCAATCTCTATCTAATTTTAAATTAATTATACAAGATAAACATTCCGAATTAATTTCAAATTTCTAATCAACCAAACAATACCTCAGGCCCAAAACCTGCATACTCATGCCTGGTTACTAACTTCATACAGACAGTAGCCGTGTGTCCTTTCCTTTTATCTTCCTATTTTTATTTGAATTATGGATATGTCCCTATTTTTATTGGGCCCACACTTTGTTAAATAAATGCCAAAAACCACCAACCTTCCCATCAACCAACACATAATCATGTATATTATAGTATAAAGAAAAGTTTGGTCATCTTAACCCGATTGCCTTGCATGAAATATTTGTAAGGTCATTTGTAATGCCTTGATTCTGTCTGTTGCTGTGCCATGAGCCTTTAAAAACTGGTAGAAACATCATTTATTTTAACACTAATACATGTGTTTATATATAGGTAAATACAAACATTAAAGTAGAAAAGAGATAATGAAAAATAAAGAGGATAATTTTCTACAATTATGAGGTTATATTATAATGATAAAAATAAAATATGAAATTTAAATTTTTCAATCTTGTAAAATCTCTATGATAATACTTTCTCAAGCTAGAGTAGATGCTAGAGTAGACACACGCACATATCAACTATGGTGGGCTCAGAACTTTGATAAATAGGTCTTCTACCTGATTGTCATGTTTAAAAATCATGCGTTAAAATTACAAGGAAATCAAATTGCTCTTTTAAAGTTTTCATCCCATAATATTTTACTGGGTAAAATGTGCTGTAGTCCCTATCTTTTAGCTTTATTATTGAATCTGAAGATATTTTAGGGTTTTGATCTTCAATGGATCTCTATTATAAAAAACATCAAAATAATCATCAATTTTTGGTTGGTTATGCGCTGCTAAAGCAATATTTTTGCAGGAGATTTCTTCATATATCCTCAAATTCTCGTAAGTGTCCTAAAGTTCCTTGAATGGGTTTTTAGCACAAATGGTATATTAGATTCTGTGATTGCAAATAAGCCTGCTTAACCATACATTGTTAACAACAAATAATTTCAAAAATTTAGGGCTTGTTTGGGACAATTGTAGTTGTTTGAAAAAGCAGCTTCGTAAAGAAATTGTTATTCAAAAAATTGTAGTAGCTATTATTAATTTATTTATTTTCAAAAAATCAAACCACAGCTTTCTGACAGTCACCACACTTTAATAGCTCAGATTAAAAAAAAACAGCTTTCTTCCATAGAAATGTTTAAAATGCAGCAAGAAAGAAGTTCTCGAAACAGAGCTGTGGTAGCGATAAGATATAAAGTTGGCAAAAAGTTGTTCCAAACAGACCCTCATCATTGGTTGTCCATAGTGTCGTTAGAGACCCTTTGAAGTTTAGATTCCTTCAGTACTTCTGTGGCATATATTCTTTGAGAGAGAAATACTTTTATTCGTAATTTATTTTTTGGCTTTGAAGTTAGATTCCTCAAATGGTTGTGGCATATAGCGCTTTACAGTCTACTACTAAAACTCAAAAGAACATAGAACTGGCATATATTCTTTGAGAATGAGAAATATATTTCTTTTTTGACGTGAAGTTTGATTCATTAGAAATGTTCTGTGGCATATAAAACCTTCACCTCTCCAATCACTAGTTATACAACTTAAGACAGGGAAAAGTGATGGATGTAAAGATTATTTGACCCAGTCATATTCTTATAGGCTTTTTGGGA
>JXCR01016808.1:0-13699 GCA_002079205.1 Phalaenopsis hybrid cultivar
AATAAACTTACTCGAGAGCTCTGGCAGTGCCAAGCGCAACTTTTACGCGAGCATTCCAACTAAGTGTTCTGCTATCATCAGTAAAATGCAGCCTGTCATGCAATGCTCCATTTGAAATGTGCTCATAAACCAAAAGGTGTTGACCATGTTCGGCACAATATCCTACTAGAGCTGTAATGTTGGGGTGTCTCAGATGCGATATGTTTGAAACAGCCTCGAGAAATTCTTCTTCATCTCGCAAGAACAATGCTGCACTATCTAGCTTCTTGACAGCCAAAATCTAGGCAAAATAAAATGTTTAAGAAAGTTTAAAAAGTTTATCTCGCTAGTGCTTTGAAAGACTGCTTGTCCTGTAAGTTTAGGACCCATCATATTTGACACTTAATAAACCCAAAAAGTTGAAATGAAAAATCAAATTACGCCTGATACATTTAATATAACGCAACATTGAAAATTTAAAGGCGAAGGATATGACACATTCGACTCAAATTCCATTTTTGTTGCAATCACTGTGCAGCAAAAGTAGGAATCTTGAATTATTTCATAAAATTTAACAAACGAGAATAAATGAGTAGTCTTAGGGATCATAGACATAGATAACAAACTTATCCATTAAGACATAGCATTGTTAATTTCTCCCTTTAAGTGTCTGATAGCAGAGTATTTAGAGTAATTTCAGGTGAAATGGAACATAACAGACATTTAATTGTCATATTTAGTTTTTTTTTTTATTCTTAATGCTTCAAAATACAGGGCAAGACCGTCAAAAAGTTTGTTTTGCTGCCTAATTATGAAAACTAAGCTTGAAGATTAGAATTCTAATTTTAAATGTAATAAAATTGAAGAATCCTATTCAGATGACGCTATAAAGAACTCTTAAAAACAACTGATTCTGCTGCTTCAATTATGATTTTGATCGTTCAAGTGAGAGAGTCTTATTAGGTCAGGCCATTGCTTCTCAATTAAAGAATGAAAAGTAAATTCATCGAGATAAAGCTTTTTTGTGTCAAAATAGTCCTCCGACTCTCTATGGGAGTTTATTTTAATCCCAAAATCTATAAAAGTGTCAATTTAGTTCTAATTATTTTAATATAAACTGAAATTAGTCCCAACGGAGGACAATTTAAGCCCCATTTAAAGAGGGAGGACTAATTTGGCACTTTATAGACTCTAGGACTAAGATGATCCCTTGTAACTAGTCAGAGGATTATTTTGACACTTACTCGATAAGATAATTTGATTTGAAAGCATGCGACCAATTAAGAACCACATTTTGATTAACTAAACCGAAAATAAAGACAAATGAAACTTTCAGTACCTTCAAATTGGAAAATTCCGCCCTATAAACACGACCAAGGGAACCTTCGCCAATAAGGTATTCCTGGCTAAAGCTATTTGTTGCAGTCTGAAGAGAAGCAACACTATAATAAGCTGCAGTGATAGGTACTCTTGGTATCCGCGCAGATCCACTTTTCCCACTTAGCTTATCGCCCGTCATTTTATTAGAAGGTGGTGACTTCAATTGAGTTGAAAAGGGAGAGCTTCTGAGTTTATGATCTCCAATCCCTTTGTTCACTTTAGTAGTAATATGCATTTAGTGAAGAACAGTTAGCCGTTGGAAACATTCAATTTTATTACTCTACATCAAAATATAAGAAAATAAAATGCAATTTAGATTTTTAAAAAACGGCTCATTTAGTTGATAGATGAAAAGCACATTGTGGATGTTGATTTTACTTTTCACTCATTTTAAATGCTAAAACTAAATCATTTGGGTATTTGTAAGTTTAAAATCAAAGATGATTTCTAACCTTTCTCTAAACTTGCACTTTGAAGGTCAATGGCAATACCATTCAACCCATTGGTTGGTGGACTTCTAATTATGTTAAAAAAATGATGTATCTAATCACTATATTTCAATGCCGTTTTAAACTTCAACCAAACTTTGAAAATGAAGTTTGTGAAAATCAAATATCTTAATACATATTTGGACAAAAATTTCCAACATCAAATCATCAAGTGCCAGATATAGAGAAAGTCTGCTCCTCTAGTTGACGAAGCAGTGGCACAAACAAGAAAGCAATGGGCAGATGTTGACCGTTGAAGAAACAAAGGTCTTATGGTAGTGCCATCTGCACCACAAGAGGATTTCAACGCGACAACAATTTGTTACTAAAAGGGCTAGAAATGATGAAATGAGGGGGAAAAAAAAACCAATGGTAACTGTTGGCTATAAATAAAATAGTTTGAAGCAAGCCAATACTAAAATCACTCATTTGAAAAAAAATACGGTATAGCTGACTTATTTAACTTGCATTGTACTTATTCCTTACAATTAGTTTTAAACCGATTTTTTAATATGCTCCTCTTTGAATGACTGTGATCTTAAAAGCAGCAGTCAAGAGTTCAGGTCTTGCAAAATTAAACTGATACACCCTCAGTGATACAAAAAGAAAAACAGGCAAAAGAAAAAAAAAAAACTTACTAAAATAAACACATGAACAAGTTCTGACAATCAAAATTTGAAATAATCTCTTTTTACCTTTCCATAAGATATATTGATACCGTTCTAAGGAGCCTAGAATGTATGAGAAAATACAAAAAAAAAAAATGCATTAGGAAAGCTGCAGGTTGGGTCTTAGGAGCGGGCAAATGGATTCCGGCTTAAAAGGCAAGAGGACAGCAAGCTGGAAGCGGAAAACTTCTGTTTTTCTACTGATCGATAAGAGATTATACTTAAGCAAAGGTGCTTGTAGCACGAATTCCAGAGTGAGACTAGCTGTTAGTACAACCGACCCTTGACCCGCAACAGAATTACAGGAGTCATTGATAATTTTAACAATGTCTCGCCCGGAACACGGAGAACATGTCGAGAATAATTGAGAGCACCCCAGTCATGTGATCTGTAGCACCTAAATCAATAATAAATGAACTAAAAAGAAAAAAAATAATGAGTGTCATAGAAAAGTTACTTTGACGAACATGGAAGGTCGAGGAGCTAGAGGAGAACTGACTAGATCCAAGCACCTCAATTAAGTGTTCCATCTGACTCTTGATGAAGTCTGGTGATTTAAAGATGGTTCAAGTGGGGGCCGACTAAACTTATTGTGGATTATGAAGTTGTAGCGAGACCTTTAGCAGCGGAATATTTGATTGAAGATTTATTTCCTGACTTCCCAGGGAGCTTCCAACACTTGTTACGGGTATCTAACGGTTTGGACAAAAATCACATTTGAAGTGATTAGTGCGCGAAGGCGTAGCAAAACATGGAGCATCATTGGAGACCAAGCCTAAAGTCTCGGTTGAATTAGTAGAGTTGTCGAGCATAACTAGTCTCTGGCTTTCTTCGCAGCGGACCTCGGGGAATGTTGCTCAGGCTTAAAGAAGAGGATCACAACCAAGTATCGGTCGTGGACTTCATCGAGATCCTTGTTCGAGCCGACCAGAAATTGGAAAATGCAATCCTTTTCCAAAACTTTTTGGAAGAGGAAAAGATCCGTGAGAGAATCTCACGTGTAATCATAGTAGAAGTCACATTCCATCTATAAGACAACCAAGTCATTATAGTATTGTGTCACTGCCTTCAATCCTTGTTTTGCCTCGTGAATCATATTAGAAACTTCATAGAGTTGTCTAGAATTCCCTAGTCCAAGTAGGTATCTCGAACGACAGCCTGGAGGCACTAACAGACGAAAGAAACAGATACAAACAAACAATAGAGGTCTCTATGGAATTAGTCAGCCATAACATAACCATGGAGTTCTCCACGGACTTCTCCACTTCCCATACTACATATGCTAGGTCAGTCTTTGGAGGTTCACGAATCGCACCCGTGAGGCGGCCGAATTTACCTCGACCTTTGACGAACAACAAAATAGATTATGACCATTGAAGGAAAGTCGAGTCATTGAGTTTGTGAGTTGTAATCAAGAAATTTATGGGGTTGTCATGTCCTTTGGTCTACGGAGGGATTGAGGTAGGCGTCGATCCTCCAGTAGACTCAAGGCGAATGTCAGATAAAAGTTCGATAGTGGAGGAATCTGCCATGACTCTGACAGAGCCAAAGGTGAGGTTGGTGTGAGACATAAACGTAGACATACAGGGGAAGATTCTAGCTGGCAGGAGGAAGGTCCAGCCGATAGGAGGGCCTGCAGGAGAGAGATATGGCTATAGAAGGAAGTTTCGGCGGTCCTGGAAAGAGATCTGGCTGGCAGAAAGGAGGAGGTAGTCGGACAACCAAATGAGGAGAGAGTAGCGACAGGAGAGCCTACAGAAATGGGTACTGGCAGTTGAAACCTGCAGGGGAGAGACCGGCAGGGGTAGAGCCTGTAGGGAAGGAATCCAGCAGATGAAAAACTATAGGGGAATGCCTGTTGGAAAGTTTTGGCAGTTAAGTTAATGTCCTGGTGGCTATGGTAAGATGTGTGGCTCTAATACCATGTAAATTTTGGGGATTAAGTTGGACAATATTATTGCTATTGAGAGGGGAATAAATACAGGATACAATAGTTCTAACATAGAAAAAATATAATACCTAAATCTTTACCCAATAATTACTCAATCATAAATGAAAGTCATGAACTAGGAAATACAACAAATAGGAAATAACCAGAAAGGAAACTAAATAATTTCTAACAAATAATCATAGTCCATTTGCAGAAGTTGACGACCCGGCATCCGCAAAAATTAGTGGTGGGCTCCAGGATTGGGCTTATCAACTTAATCCCTCTGTTACTGCCATAGTTCCCTTAAAAATTTTCACAAAATTTACTTTGCACCTCAGAACTTTTCAATCCAAGCTCAACATAATTTGGGACACAAACTCTAACATGGTTTAAGAGCATTCCCAATACCTAATGTTTTAAACAAACAAAGGTTCATGTATCCAACGAGAAGCATTCAAACAAGGGTATGGGATGATGCAAAAGCACCTACAGGATTATGGGATCACAAATTTTGCGATTCCGAATTGCAAGGGATCTGCTATCCCAAACAGTGGGATTCGACAGGTATGAGCCGCCCAACTTTTCGTATTTACCTATTTTTATTTTCTTTTTTCTCGTCATCTTTTTCTAATTTATTTCCTATTCTTTATTTTTAGGGTTATTTATTTCAAGAGTTTGTTTATGTCTTGTTTGGGCCATTTTGAGACTTACACTTTTTTTTTTTTGGTATTGAGAAATTGTATTACTTATTTATGATCTAAGGATTGTTATTTCCATTTTTTTTGCAGATGGTGTGCAATAAGCAAGATACATGCACAGTGTGTGCATGTAGCTTGCCTAGGAACGAGTGGTGGAATCTACTTACTACCCATATGTATCTCGCCAATTCCCCATCCAAGCCGCTTTTTTAGCTAGGACAATCATCAAACGTCGTTTCTCTTTCTCCAAACATCATTGATCGCCCATATTATCATCCCCTTGCTATTCCACAACTATCTCCCAGCTATACCCGCTTCCCAAACACCTTCTAGGATCCCTAGAACGGTATCATGGGTTGACATATTCTTACTAGCACACAAGGTAATACCCCCTGCTTAAATCATAAACCCAAATCCAAATCCATATTGTGAATTATGACATTGAGAGTGCATAAAACAAATGTACATAAGGAAATTGCAATAAAAAGTTTCTAAAAATACCTCCCTATACGCCAAATATCACAACCATTATTAGAAATCTTTTGCATTGCTAAAATATCCATTTTTGGGTGATTAAAACTTTAGATACATCTCCCTCTCACTCTCTCACCCTCTCACCCTCTCACCCCCTCACTCATTTTTTTGGGTCATTTCAAAGGCCGTTGATCATAAAAAGAATGTAGAATCTGAGTTTTAAACTGGCATTGCAATTTCAGGAGTTGTACCAAATAAAAGTGAAAAGAATAATCAAAGAATTAAATTAAAGGGTACCATAGCCGAAAGAAGATGTGCAAATAAGAATCAAAGTAGAGGGTGCATACCAAGATATTGTTGAGCAGAACTTGTTTGTACATTTGAAGAGACGGGCTCTTTGGTTCGAAAATTCCACTCTGTTGGTACATGTGAAGAAATATAATCTGAAAATTGATTCCATTCTCCTGGAGAGAAACACCAACAGTTTAAGGAAATGGATCCAAACCTTTTCAGTTAAAAACTTAAGAAGACTGGTGTCTATCATTATGCATGTTTTATTTTAAAAAAATTTTAAGTTATCTAATGAAATAGCAACATCGAATGAGTTCAAGTCCATAAGCCTCAGATAGAAACTTTAAGGGAAATTTACATACATACCAGTCAATTTTTACACATTTACATATCTAATACCTAAAGTTTGATATTTACATTTATAACACCTTGGTATTAAAAGCCTGTGAATGAAAATGTTCACTTTTAAAAAATTAGTGATAGTAGGTTTTTTTATGTGATGTCAAAGATTTGAGTGTTATGTACGTAAATATGAAAGTTTATGCGTTAGATATGTAAATATATAAGACTTTTTTGGTATGCATGTAAATGTCCCAAACTTTAAATGCTAAAATGCCAAATTCTTCTTACAACATTCATCTTTCTTTAAAATAGTGCAAATAATTTGTAATATAGCACACCATGCAAGTGTCGAGAAGTCTAATCCCCAGCCTCACAATCATATTTCATCACATATTCTCCAAATAAGTTTATTTTTGGGGGTTTTGTTTGGCAACAGAATTTAAAAAATTGAGTGGAATATGATAGAATCTCCAAATACCGTACCTTCTGAAAAATTTATAGCAATTAGGAAAAAAAAAGGAATCTAGATGAGGGAAAATTATCTTACTATATATCAGCATGAATTTTCATAAAAATTATCAAAAACTGTACGATTACAAATTATCCCCATCATTGTCATCACCATTAGCCTCATCCCCCTATTATAGGTAAGCTTTACGAATTCTACCTCTTAATTTATTTCTACCAAGTTAAAAACTTTGTTCAAATAATTTTAAAAACGAAAAGTTTTTTTCATCCAGGTAATATTCAACACAAGACTTTCCATTATTAGACAAGAAACTACACATATATATACAAATGAAAGAAAACTGTACCTTTATGTGCGCCAACAGGAGGAGATCCCACAAAGTGCCTCGATTTATTTTGGTTCTGATTATCCTTCTTAGACTTGTAAAAGAAGAAAAGTGTAGCAAGCACCGCACATGACGCGAAGGCAACTGAGCCAGCAACAATGCCAGTTAAAGCACCTGCAGCCAGACTTCTAGTGTTGCTGCTACTGCTGTTGATAGTGCTCGTGTTCTGCCTATCGGCACCATTTGGTGGATTTGCTGGTGCTTCGCTGTGATTATGATGATTAGTATGCGGTAAATGGGGAGGTGGTGGAGTATAAGGAGGTGGCGGAGGAGCAGGAACATTCTCAAAGGAGTTTCCATCAATTCTGCAAAAAACAAAAAATATACAAATATATTACAAATGAAGAAAATTAAATTGGTCATAGAAAAGAAGAAATGTGGTTGAACAATTACCTGAGGTTTGGAATAGAATGGAAGCTCTGGGGAATCCATCCAGTGAAGTGATTATTTGCAATGTCTCTATTTTAAAAGAAAATGCAAATGGATAAACATATATATACTAAAGGAGAAAATTGTTAAAATAGTCCCCGACTCTTTGTAGGGAGTCATTTTAGTCTCAGATTTTATAAAAATGCGTATTTAATTCCCAAAATCCTTTACTATGGGCCGAAATGGTCCTTACGAAGGACTATTTCTGCCCCAATTTAAAGAGTTCGGGACTAATTTGACAACTTTTATAGACTCTAGCACTAAAATGGTCTCATGGAAATAGCCAGGAGACTAATTTAACACTTTACTCTATATTAAAAGCTAGAGAAACAAAATGAGTGAAGAAATAAGTTTGACTTACAAATTAATTAAATCAAGGTTGGAAAGAACATTTACTGAACCCGCAAGCTGATTATTTTGCAAATAACTGAAAAAAGTAGTTAAGGGAAAGGAAAATGCGTGTATAGAGAAACACATTAATAATCATGTAGTTCACTTACAGATTAGAAAGGTTTGACAACAAACCCAAAGAAATTGGAAGATCTCCGCTTAGGATATTGAAAGATAGGTCTCTGTCATGACCGTGCCAATAAAGGTACATGTGTAGATGGGAAGATAATAAGTTTCATAGGAAAACAGTGAAATCTGAAATACAATATTAGCCAACCGAAATACATTTTAAGGGAAATGAAAGCAAAATAGAAACAGCAAATATTAATCAAAATCAGGAGTTTAGTTTTTGTAAGTATTCACATCTGTTAAATAATCATTTGCATGAAATAATGTGGCCATAACATTCAAAAATGCATCACGGTACTGCCCTTGCAGACGAAAAAAATATGACATGCATGGTTACTGCCTTTGTAAACGAAAAAAATATGACATGCATCAGATGAAAAGCAAAATGTCAATATTGCAAGGGCATTTTTAACATGGAAAGTTAATTATTCAAGCCAAGAGATAATAATATAATTCATGAAGTGCAACATATGTGAGCAACACAAACAATTGTAATCGGCAGAACCAAACCAACGCTAAAATACTAAAGCAATTATATAAGCTTATGTGATATGCCACAATTCTTATTCTGTTATACTTATTAGCCATAAAACCACTATCAGTGGTCCCAACACAAGCTTCACGCCCACTGCCGGAGGCAGTTAGACATAACATCACCTTATGCCTTTATATTTTGACTTTACTATGTAATTATAGAGCATAGAATACCTCCCTCCCTCAAGTTTCATGCATCTCAGCTCAAACAGTTCTCTCATAGCCCACTAATTCCCGAAACATACCATGTGCGGCGAGCTCACATTCTCAAACTTTTTTCGGCAAACAGATTTGAAGGGTTTCTCAGCGGCATAAACAGGTGCCCTCCCCGTTTCCAGAACAATACATCAACCAGCATAGAAAATCCTCAATTCAACATGTGGAACCTTATTGATCAATATCTTGTGGCATCTCTATATTCCACAATCTCGCCAATAGTTATTCCGCACATCCTACACCTTCAAACCACAACGGAAATTTGGGCAACCTTGGAATGTCGATTGCAACCAACAAATCAATCACATGTAATTCAGTTGAAAAAAGAACTCCATAACATCTCGAAAAAGGATCGTACCATGTCGCAATACCTAATGGAAATGAGATCACTATTTGATCACAAAACCATTGCATTTTCCCAGCTGGGTGCAGAAGATGTTGTTCTATACATACTCAATTGATTGCCACCATCCTACAATGCGTTCAAGACTGCCATTCGACCATCCCTTCAACCGATCACTCTTGATGATCTCTACTCACTTCTATGTAGTGAAGAAATAAATATCAACAATGGCAATGCTAAGCATGTGGTACAAGCCGAGCCAGCAATAGCTCTTACGGCATATTGGGGCCTTCACATCTCCGAATCAAGAGGCCAAGGAAGAGATTATCAATCAAACCCAAGGGGAGGTCCTTTTCGGAGAGCAACAGGGGGAAGATATGCTCCTAAGTCTAACATTACTTGTCAAAAATACTATAAAAATGGAGCACTCGGCTTCCACTTGTTGGCACAGGGCGAAACTTGACTATACTCCTGCCACCCCAGCTCAAGCTCTCAACGCTACTTCCAAGGATTGGGTATTGGACTCCAGTGCAACTGTCCACTTCACCACTGATCTCAAACAAATTACGCAAGCCATTCAATATACTGGACCTGAGCAAGTCATGGTAGGGAACGGTTAAGTTGTTCAAATTCCTCACAAGGCGAAAGTATTCTTCCAACTCCACAACTAAGCTCAAACTCTCACAAATTCATCACACCACATCACTCTCTCATAATCTCTTATCTACTCATAAACTAACCAAAGACAACAATGTTATTGTCTCATTTGACCGCACAATAAGGTGAACACAAACACATTGTTCATGAACAATTTCAAACACATTTGAACACACAACAACAAGCCTTTGTCCCACTAAGTATGGTCGGCTACATGAATTCTTTTTCTCCATGCCCAAATCTTTTTTATACAACTAGCCGAATACAGACACACTAATTTTCAAATGAGCCAAATATGAAAAAGTTATTAATTTCTCAAGCTCAGCTTGTTACACCCCGAGTAAAATACTTTTTTTGTACCATAAATGAATTTTTTTTTGCCTCCCACTTTATCTTGGTATTAAGTGGGAAGAATAAATTACACTTCCAAAAAAAAATTTAAATTGATATCTCAAAGTCCTTTCAAAATAAGCACAATAACATAGTACGTGAGTTAGCATGATGCCCAATGAGATTTTAATATGATAATCCAGAATGATATGAGCTAAAATACTTGGAAAAGTATATGTATATCCTAATATTATATTCCTTAAGTGAGTAAGAACATATTATGTGTTGTGAAATAATAGATCAAAGTTAAAACTATTAAAGAAAAGCTAAAACAAAATCATATTGTTCTAGAAGTAGGTAGCCACGATGTGAACATTGATGGTGGAGGACACATCCATCCTAAAGTAATTTCGAAAGTGTAATACACAATAAAAATTAGAAATAAGAAAAGCAATTTTAAATTATTTAGCATCATGAATCCTTTGAAGACACCGAAACTCAGAAGAAGTAGAGTTTCATCATCTTGAAGTCCAAAAAGTTGAGGGCATAAAGATATCTATAAATTTAAATAGAATGCCGGAGAAGTTTCTTAACAGTTCAGACATCTTACAAGTCAGAGAGATTTTGAAGAAGGGCAAACAAATCCCCAATTGATTGTGACAACAAATTATGGCTAACATTCCTGCACAATACATTCTGAAAGATAATTTCATGCCAAAGCTACCAGACTATAAACAAAACAAAAAATTTAGAAAAGCAAACCAAAACCTTACAAGTAAACAAGGGAAACCAAGCTAGATATTGAGTATGGAAGATTTCCATTAAATTTGTTATCAGCAAGATTCCTGCAACATTCAATCAAAAGTATTTTATTACCATGAATTATCAAAATTAAGTATCAAACTAAACCAGAAATTTACAAAACATACAAATAAGAAATATTTGGAGGTAGCTGAAAAGGGATATTTTCACTTATGTAATTGTTGCTCACATCCCTAACAGGAAAACAATAATCAAAGGTAAGAAACCAAAAATTCACAATATAAAGAGCCAAATGTCTATATCCCCTAGCAAAAAAACAACAGTTCCCTCACAGTTTCTTCAATGACAGGAGATTAGAAAGAAGATATCCAAGAGTACCATTAAGTCCCAAACCTGCAAGTTCGCTGCCGCAATATAATAAGGGTTTAAACATGATCCATCTTAGAAGAAGAAAGGAAATCAAACAAAAAAGAGCAAAAATCCAATTAATTGAAAAATGTATACATGGAAACAACATCTGAACCGGAGCAGGAGATCCCTTTCCACGATTCTTCACAGGGATCACCTCCGCTTGACTTCCATCCAGAAAGCTGAGAAGGGCTGTTCAAAGTGCTATAAAGCAACACTAGAACTTCAACTGCAAACAATAAATTGATAAATTGCTCAGAAGCTGCCATATTGCAGAAAACAATTTAGCCCTTTGAACAACCTGCACAATATCTAAAACCTGACAGAAGATCGTCATGGAAAGCGATGCATGCATTGAGGAAGTTCAAAAAAATCCGATCTTTGAGAAACCGAATCAAATAGAAATAAAAATAAATTACCATCTAAAGGGTTCGTGGTAGATTGGACACAGTTGGCTGACAAAAGAAGAAAAACAGAGATCAACAACATTGCAGTTTCCATATGGAAAACTCTGCTCTCTCCCCTTGTTTCACTTCTCTCTGGCCATGAAATTTACAGTGTCGGCAGTAGCAAAGAAAAACAGCAAGAGTGGTGAGCCAGCGAGAGACACGGGAGTAGAGGAGAGAAATTAATAGAAAGTTCTGTGCACTGTTAGCTTTAGCAAAGATTCGATGGCTAAAGGCGAACTTTTTAGTATTAAATGGAAGGGCTTTGGCGCTTTGCCCCAATCCGGAGGTTTAGAATTAGATACTTGAATTAAGTGTATTTATGCATGAATGCATGTGATATTAGTTAAAATAAAATTAAATTTTTCAAGAGTTTTTATTCAAAATATTAAAAAAAATTGTATTTGCAATTGGATAATTAATTTTACAAAATATTTAAAAAAACAAGCAAAATAGAGTAGAAATAGACCTCGAACTCACCAAAAAAAGCTCATTTCAGTGCTCATCTCTCCATAAAATCGAGATAATTACATACAAAACATAAAAATAACTGTTTTCATTAAACTTGAAATCAACATAGTACTATTCCTATAAATATACTTAATCACCTTGTAAGCAATGTATACAATTAATACGGCATTTAATTCTCACCTGACAAGTAGCCCAATATTATTGTCAGAGTGAATAAATTCAGAATCCTTAAAAACTATATAAAAAAACTAAAAAAAGAAAAATACTTTTCTACATTCAAAAAATATAACATAATTATTTAATTTATTAGTATGTATTATGTATACCATAATCAATATAATTTTATGGAGAATAATAAATATTTTATTGGATAATTTAGTCACATTTTTTTAATTAAGCAGGTCATATTTTTTTGCTCATATTATTAGGGTTTATAGCCTCTAAATTTTGTATTGACTCGCTGTGAACCTTCTATGATGGGCCCTCAATTAATATAGGCTTTTAAAAATAAATGAGTGTCATTGAAATACCAGTTTGATATTATTTATTCGTGAAAAAAAATAATCCCGAACTTTTTTTTTTATGAAAGAGCTTATTTTTGCATATATTTTAATATTACGCAAGTAGACTTTAAAAATAAAAAATATATATTTAATCTTAATTTTATTTAAAAGATCTATTTATCTTAGTTTTATTTTGCTAAGAAAATTTTTAAAATATGTATTCTAGTTTTTTGGGCCAAATTTTTAAAATAGGTATTGTGTTTGTTTAGCTTTTTAAATAAGCTAATTGTTACCTAAAAGTTTAAATTTTAATACTGGCTATCCACATAGATAGTCAGTGGCCTGTCAAACAGGAGACTTGTCCCAGGTAATGTGGATAGTCAATCACCCCTTAAGCAAAAATTTTGCTGCTTATGATTCCCTCAGTTTTCATCCCATTCCCACGATCTTGGAATTGTTGAAAAGCTAATGCAATTATCTGTAACTTTCGTGTTGACAAGTCTGGGTGAATCTCATTGCACGAGCCACAATTTTTGTGTTTATTTTGTAATTTGTTTTATTATTATCATTTGAAGATTGCATACATAACACTTAATTCCTTACATATCTACTACCAAAACATCAATTTTTTACTTATATATGACATCTTAACTATGCACTTCTAAAATGTGATATAAATTATTTGGGCGGTATAAATGTCAAAATTAAAGTTTAGGTNTTTCTATTGGATACTTATTTAAATTTGGAAATGGTTGTTTCAGTTTGTTTAAACACAATTTTCTCATAGGTTCTGGTATTCTTTGTGATGGCCTATACAAGCTTAAACTTGATAACCTTTTCTCTGAGAATTTGATGACTTTACATCATAATATTGGTACTAAACGTGGTTTTGTGAATGAAAGTTCAGCTTATTTGTGGCATAAACGTTTGGGTCATATATCCAAAGAAAGAATTGAAAGATTAGTAAAGAATGAAAT
>JXCR01016808.1:17181-84799 GCA_002079205.1 Phalaenopsis hybrid cultivar
TTCTCTCCATCAGAAAGTACAGAAAGTTTTAAGGGATAAGGGAGAGAAACTCTATCTCTTCAAGATCAAATTTGTTCATCATGAATACAGGTATGCGCCACTTTATTTTTACATATGTAAAAATCATGAATTTAAAAGATCTTGGTTATTATGTATTTTTCTTCTTAATTTGTGTATAAAGTTGAAACATGAATTTTTTAACAGCCCTCCCCGTTTCCAGAACAATACATCAACCAGCATAGAAAATCCTCAATTCAACATGTGGAACCTTATTGATCAATATCTTGCGGCATCTCTATATTCCACAATCTCGCAAATAGTTATTCTGCACATCCTACACCTTCAAACCACAACAGAAATTTGGGCAACCTTGGAATGTCAATTGCAACCAACAAATCAATCACATGTAATTCAGTTGAAAAAAGAACTCCATGACATCTCGATGAAGGATCTTACCATGTCGCAATACCTAATGGAAATGAAATCACTATTTGATCACAAAACCATTGCATGTTCCCAGCTGGGTGCAGAAGATGTTGTTCTATACATACTCAATTGATTGTCACCATCCTACAATGCGTTCAAGACTGCCATTCAACCATCCCTTCAACCGATCGCTCTTGGTGATCCCTACTCACTTCTATGTAGTGAAGAAATAAATATCAACAATGACAATGCTAAGCATGTGGTACAAGCCGAGCCAGCAATAGCTCTTACGGCATATTGGGGCCTTCACATCTCCGAATCAAGAGGCCAAGGAAGAGATTATCAATCAAACCCAAGGGTAGGTCCTTTTCGGAGAGCAAGAGAGGGAAGATATGCACCTAAGTCTAACATTACTTGTCAAGAATACTATAAAAATGGAGCACTCAGCTTCCACTTGTTGGCACAGGGCAAACCTTGACTATACTCCTACCACCCCAGCTCAAGCTCTCAACGCTACTTCCAAGGATTGGGTATTGGACTGGTGCAACCGTCCACTTCACCACTGATCTCAACCAAATTACGCAAGCCACTCAATATACTGGACCTGAGCAAGTCATGGTAGGGAACGGTCAAGTTGTTCAAATTCTTCACAAGGCGACGGTATTCTTCCAACTCCCCAACTAAGCTCAAACTCTCACAAATTCATCACACCACATGACTCTCTCATAATCTCTTATCTATTCCAAAGACAACAATGTTATTGTCTCATTTGACCACACAATAAGGCGAACACAAACACATTGTTCATGAGCAATTTCAAATACATGTTGAACACACAACAAGAAGCCTTTATCCCACGAAGTATGGTCGGCTACATGAATTCTTTTTCTCCATGCCCAAATCCTTTTTATATAGCTAGCCGAATACAGACACACTAATTTTCAAATGAACCAAATATGAACAAGTTATTAATTTCTCAAGCTCAGCTTGTTTACACCCCAAGTAAAATATTTTTTTTGTACCATAAATGAATTTCTTTTTGCCTCCCACTTTATCTTGGTATTAAGTGGGAAGAATAAATTACACTTCCAAAAAAAATTTTAATTGATCATCTCAAAGTCCTTTCAAAAAAAGCACGATAAAATAGTACGTGAGTTAGCATGATGCCCGATGAGATTTTAATATGATAATCCAGAATGATATGAGCTAAAATACTCGGAAACTATATGTATCTCCTAATATTATATTCCTCAAGTGAGTAAGAACATATTATGTGTTGTGAAATAATAGATCAAAATTAAAATTATTAAAGAAAAGCTAAAACAAAATCATATTGTTCTAGAAGTAGGTAGCCACGATGTGAACATTGATGGTGGAGGACACATCCATCCTAATGTAATTTCGAAAGTGTAATACACAATAAAAATTAGAAATAAGAAAAGCAATTTTAAATTATTTAGCATCATGAATCCTTTGAAGACACCGAAACTCAGAAGAAGTAGAGTTTCATCATCTTGAAGTCCAAAAAGTTGAGGGCATAAAGATATCTATAAATTTAAATAGAATGCCGGAGAAGTTTCTTAACAGTTCAGACATCTTACAAGTCAGAGAGATTTTGAAGAAGGGCAAACAAATCCCCAATTGATTGTGACAACAAATTATGGCTAACATTCCTGCACAATACATTCTGAAAGATAATTTCATGCCAAAGCTACCAGACTATAAACAAAACAAAAAATTTAGAAAAGCAAACCAAAACCTTACAAGTAAACAAGGGAAACCAAGCTAGATATTGAGTATGGAAGATTTCCATTAAATTTGTTATCAGCAAGATTCCTGCAACATTCAATCAAAAGTATTTTATTACCATGAATTATCAAAATTAAGTATCAAACTAAACCAGAAATTTACAAAACATACAAATAAGAAATATTTGGAGGTAGCTGAAAAGGGATATTTTCACTTATGTAATTGTTGCTCACATCCCTAACAGGAAAACAATAATCAAAGGTAAGAAACCAAAAATTCACAATATAAAGAGCCAAATGTCTATATCCCCTAGCAAAAAAACAACAGTTCCCTCACAGTTTCTTCAATGACAGGAGATTAGAAAGAAGATATCCAAGAGTACCATTAAGTCCCAAACCTGCAAGTTCGCTGCCGCAATATAATAAGGGTTTAAACATGATCCATCTTAGAAGAAGAAAGGAAATCAAACAAAAAAGAGCAAAAATCCAATTAATTGAAAAATGTATACATGGAAACAACATCTGAACCGGAGCAGGAGATCCCTTTCCACGATTCTTCACAGGGATCACCTCCGCTTGACTTCCATCCAGAAAGCTGAGAAGGGCTGTTCAAAGTGCTATAAAGCAACACTAGAACTTCAACTGCAAACAATAAATTGATAAATTGCTCAGAAGCTGCCATATTGCAGAAAACAATTTAGCCCTTTGAACAACCTGCACAATATCTAAAACCTGACAGAAGATCGTCATGGAAAGCGATGCATGCATTGAGGAAGTTCAAAAAAATCCGATCTTTGAGAAACCGAATCAAATAGAAATAAAAATAAATTACCATCTAAAGGGTTCGTGGTAGATTGGACACAGTTGGCTGACAAAAGAAGAAAAACAGAGATCAACAACATTGCAGTTTCCATATGGAAAACTCTGCTCTCTCCCCTTGTTTCACTTCTCTCTGGCCATGAAATTTACAGTGTCGGCAGTAGCAAAGAAAAACAGCAAGAGTGGTGAGCCAGCGAGAGACACGGGAGTAGAGGAGAGAAATTAATAGAAAGTTCTGTGCACTGTTAGCTTTAGCAAAGATTCGATGGCTAAAGGCGAACTTTTTAGTATTAAATGGAAGGGCTTTGGCGCTTTGCCCCAATCCGGAGGTTTAGAATTTGATACTTGAATTAAGTGTAGTTATGCATGAATGCATGTGATATTAGTTAAAACAAAATTAAATTTTTCAAAAGTTTTTATTTAAAATATTAAAAAAAATGTATATGCAATTGGATAATTAATTTTACAAAATATTTAAAAAAACAAGCAAAATAGAGTAGAGATGACCTCGAACTCACCAAAAAAAGCTAATTTCAGTGCTCATCTCCCCCATAAAATGGAGATAATTACATACAAAACACATAAAAATTGTAATTTATAAAATATAGCTCCCATATACAAATTGTAAACTATAGAACTAATATATTCACTCGTGTCATGATCAAACAATTAAAACTTTGATATAAATTGAAGAAAGAAAGTGCTCGATTTTTAAATAGCAATTTTTTGGGTGCTATGTACGTAAAAAACCTTAAAAAATAAAAAAAGAAGAAAGAAAAAAAAGGAAAAAAATCAATTTAATTTCTAAGCTTATTCAGCAAAATATATTATAAATATTATAAATTTGATATTAGATATAATGTTTTAAAAAAATGAATAATATTTTTAATAAATATAAAAAAAATTAGATCTAAAAGAAAAAAAAACTATCTAAAACATATATAAATAACTGTTTTCATTAAACTTGAAATTAACATAGTACTATAAACTATTCCTATAAATATACTAAATCACATTGTAAGAAATGTGTACAATTAATACGCCATTTAATTCTCACCTGACAGGTGGCCCAATATTATTGTCAGAGTGAATAAATTCAGAATCCTTAAAAACTATATAAAAAACTAAAAAAAATAAAAATACTTTTCTACATTTAAAAAATACAACATAATTATTTAATTTATTAGTATGTATTATGTATACCATAATCAATATAATTTTATAGAATAATAAATATTTTATTCAATAATTCAGTCACATATTTTTTAATTAAGCGGGTCATATTTTTTTGCTCATATTATTAGGGTTTATAGCCTCTAAATTAACTTTTTCTTTGTATGAAAGAGCTTATTTTTGCATATATTTTAATATTACGCAAATGGACTTAAAAATAAAAAAAAAATATTTAATCTAAATTTTATTTTATTGATCTATTTATCTTAGTTTTATTTTGCTAAGAAAAAATTAAAAATATGTATACTGGTTTCTTAGGTTAGGTTTTTAAAATAGGTATTGTATTTGTTTAGCCTTATAAATAATCTAATTGTTATCTAAAAGTTTAAATTTTAATACAGATAGAGTTCTATGTTTAACTGGCGATTGGCTATCCACATAGATAGTCAGTGGCTTGTCAAACGGGAGATTTGTCCCAGGTGATGTGGACAGCCAATCGCCCGTTAAGCAAAAAACTTGCTGCTTATAGTTCCCTCAGTTTTCATCCCGTTCCCATGATCTTGGAATTGTTGAAAAGCTAATGCAATTATCTGTAACTTTCGTGTTGACAAGTCTGAGTGAATCTCATTGCACAAGCCATAATTTTTGTGTTTATTTTGTAGTTTGTTTCATTATTAATATTATTATTATCATTCGAAGATTGCATACATAACCCTTAATTCCTTACTTATCTACTACCTAAACATCAATTTTTTACTTATATATGACCTCTTAACTATGCACTTCTAAAATGTGATATAAATTATTTGGGCGGTATAAATGTCAAAATTAAAGTTTAGGTATTAGATTTGTATATACATAGCAATTTGGTGTTAGATTTGTTTAATGGCTGGCATATGTCCACTGTAAACCATGTAGTGATTGTGTTTTGAGCCCAGCAACAGTTGGAGGCACCAGCATATTTTCACTAACAACAAATGCTTTTGGTGTCTTCAGCTCAAATTTGATCAGTGAAGAGACTAGTAGAAAGAATCTAACATCAATATTTTAAAGCATAACATTTAATTATGTTGGTTATTAGATTCCATTTATGCCCTTGAATTTTCTTTCTTAGAGTAACACGATGGAGACTCAGGGTTCGTTTGGGGCAGCTTGTGCGTTTCAGGATAAGCTGCTTATCCTGAAACACGGCCTGCAGGGGTCGACCCGCGGTCTGCGTTTAGTGTAAAAATCGAAACGCAGTTTCAGATAAGCTGGCGAAAAGCGCGAACCAAACGGTACGACGACGTTTTGAAAACGCCGCCCGCACTTATAAGCTTTCCCAAAACGGACCCTCAATTTGCACTGAACCTCCAACTTCTTGAAACTCTTCTTCTCACTTTTCCCCTAAAAATATTACATGCCGAAGAATTTGTAAATGCGTGTACTCATTTAATCAACATGTAAGGATGCCACACTTAACATTCTCTCCATGATATGGGCATTTTGTTAGGACTAAGTGACTAACGACATGTGAAGAATTAGAAGAATTCTCAACATAGCTCAGTATCATTGGATCTTTAATGTAATTCACAACTGTTTTGATTCTGATGAGCCAAAGATAGAATTTTAAATTCATCATAACAACTATATATTTACATTTAAGCCAACCAATTAATTATTGTTCAAGATCTTTATATTTTAAACATAATACACTAAAAATATCCCTAAAACTTTGAAATTCACATGCAATTATTCAGATATATTTTTTTCATTAGTCTTTGCAACTGTGTTTCTAATATTTTTTTATTTGACTTTTCTGGAAGAAGCAGTAAATTCAGGCAAGCTCCTCCGGGAGCTGAGTGATTAATATACACGCAGATAGTGACCTGCTACCTAAAATACCTTGGCCGACACCTCTTCGACGACCCCGAAGATTCACCTACTAATTTACGTCTAAAAATCGCCCGCTGCTGTAATTATATTAATGCCCGCAACTAATTCAGAAAGGTTTTGATAGAATGCATATAGTGCTGCCAAAACAGCTTGTTGTTTGCGAGCAGCTCGTGTTCAGCTCGTTCGATAAGTTAATGAGCCGAACACAAACAACACGGACAAATATTTGTTCGTTCATGTTGGGCACGTTTTGGCTTTTGGCTTGAATATATATATATATATATATANTCATGATATCAATATAAAAATAAATGAAGGGAGGATGATAGCTCACAACATTTTTGTGTTGTCGATGAATATTAAATAATAATAAAATTTAGGTGGGCGGATCACGGCGATATCATTATGTATGCATGAATAGGTCAGCATGCTAATTTGATAATTCTATCCTTGCTATGATCTAATTCATTATTGAGCACAAAGATAAAGAAAAACAATAAATCAAATTTAATACAATTCATTTCTAATTAATAAAAAAAAAGAGAAAAACTAGATAAAAAATTAAAATAAGAATTGTAGTTGATTCACTTTCTATGGCTATTCATTCTAATTTCTCGGGGGTGGATTTCATTGGTATTTTGTTTGATCTCACTCTTTGTAAGATCTATTTGGATTGTCATGGCGGTTTGATGGCCAGTGATTTTGTTTTCGTTTTCTAAATCATTGGTGATGGCTGAGCTCTTTTTCTCCTCTTCTTTCTTGTTCTGAATTAATTTTTTAATTTTCCCCCCTGATTTTCGGGTTTTTTAATTTTTTTAGCTGTTCTAGTTTTCATTCTTATTGTTGGTTTTATGTTGTATTCTATTCTTGTAGCCTTTGTATTTTTCGATATTTTCTGTCACCCTTGTTTTAGTTGGTAGGATATCTTTTTTAGGTTTTTATACTTAGTTTTTGTATCTCTTTTTTAAGTTATGCTGTTTTTTTATTATAGCTTAATTGGTATGGTAGTTGTTGATGTAGTGATTGTTTAGTTTTATTGTTGTTTATTTTAGTTCTATCTATTTTTAGATATCTCTGGTTGTTATTTTTTTAGGTGGTTGTTTTTTGTTTGTTAGGAGTTCTTTTTTTCAGTTAAAGATGTTGTCTTTTTTTGTTGAATTTTCTTTCCGTCTTTGGTTTCCTTTTTTATACTTCTCTTTAGCTTGGAGTTTTATATTGTTTTTAGCTTTTGTTGGTTAGTTTTTCGTTGGTTTTGGTTTTCCTAGATGCTTTTTAAATCTCTATTTTTGTTTCATTGCTGCTTAGAGTCTTTTTTCTTATTGGTTGTTTGGAGGAGATGTTGTTGAGAAGTTGCTAATTAGTTATCTTGATGTTTAATTTTGAAGACAGTTGTATGGAGATGTTGCTATTGAAGTATTTGTTGTTTTGTTTTCTTGATGCTTAATTCCATAGAAGGGGTTCTCTTGTTGTTGTTTTGAGTGGAAGTTGTTGGATTTGATTGTTGGGACCTTTATATGGTTGATGCTTTGAGAGTTTCACTTCAGATGTGGTAGTCTAGAGAAACAGTTTTTCACTGTTTTGGTGATAGTTGGATGTTGTTTTGAGTTAAGGTTGTTGATCGTATTTTGTTGATTTATGTTATAACGTTGATTATGTTGATTTATGTTTTATCTTTTTGATTGGGTTGTTTATGCATGTGTTATTTTTAAGTTGTGTTGTAACTTTTTTTTTCCCTTCTATCATTGTCACTCTCCCCATTATGAAAAATATTGTGTGCGGACAACAACACATCTAAAAAACAGCTCAGATGAGGGCAAGCTATTGTGCATTAACACGCGGCCCATCCAGGCCATTGTCTGGAGATGTGAATATTATTTTCTCCCCTATCACGCCATCTCCATTTGTTATCACCCAACTTTTGTGCATTGAGGCTCCCCTCCATCAACCTCCATAGCCTATCCTATTCCAATACTTCTATTTTATATCAAGTCAACTAATTCAAGAACTTTATAAAAACTTATATTTTAAAAATATCCAACAAAAAACCATCTCCTCAAAATATTTTCGAGAAAAAAAAAAAATAAATACCTTGCCCAACTCCCTTATCGATTTACGCAAATTTGTCGCTTGATAAATTATTAAAAATCAAAATTTTCTTGATTTCGCCCATTAAAATTATGCTAAAAATATTTTTCACTAAAAAAATACATTTTTATTTTTTTTTTCACTCCCAATTTTTAATTAATTATGTTATGAGTTTACAGAACGACTGCTTTTTTAACAAAAAAAAAAAAAAATCTAATAATTTATTTCATTAATGATAACATGAAAACAATTTACTAAACAAAATCATAACAATATTGCATGTGCCATGAACTCATTTTAACATTGTTATTATATAATTATTCCTTGCTTGCGTCGCTTTCCATGCACGTCAACTTTATAAAAAGAGCATTGAAAATTTCAACATCAATTTAATTTTTATATTTCGTTTGTAAAATTGTACAAATTATGTTAAAATTTTGAAATTACATACATTATTAGGCATGACTCATATACCATACAAGGGAGAGATGCTTTAACGAAGTGGAGTGGAGCTAAGAATATGTTCAATCGAGAGAGTTTCGTTATGTGGGTTGGGGGTGCGAGGGCAACACCCCGCGGTATGGTACATGAGAAATTTAGGAATTACATATTGTACTTCATAGTTTTATCCAGGGTTATATAAAAGTCTGTTTGTAACCCTAGTTCATTCTATTCTGTATTTTTTATTCTTTTTCTGGAATTGAAGAGAAAACCGCCACTCTGCTCCCGATGATGTAGGCATCTTTGCCGAACCTCGTTAAATCTTTGTGTTCTTCTGGATTTGTGTCGATTCTAATTTTTCTTCGCCATGTGAATAATTAATTAAAGGGAAACATGCTATTTATAAATCAACCATTCTCTTTCATCCATTTTTCACATTCTAACTAAAATATCCAAATTTATGGGCAAATTCCAACCCATAACTTTTCATTTTGATCAATTTCTCGATCGTTTTGACGATGAAAAGAGTAAATATATTGGTTCTTTAGTATAAAAAAAAATTATTTGAATGCTTCATTTGTAAATATCAATATTTCAAGTTATCTCTATGTAATCACTCCTTAATTAAACCAAGAAAAAGGCGCAGTTGGATTAGGTAAAATTTAGATGGGTCTGCATAACAAAGCTTCCATTATTGCTACCTTTTGCCACGATTCAGATCAATCTCAGAAGCAATTATTATAATGCCACACATTAACTGTTGCATGGAGTACATTTTCATAATTTCCATTATGTTTTGGTACTAAGTTTGATAAAAAGTTGACAATTATATNTAACAGTATTAATTAGGAAAATAGAATAAAAATTATTAAATTAAATTTAAATGGTGTTTTAAATCTTGCTTCAATATTTGACATCTTATGGCTACATGATTAGGGTTGTCAAAATGACTTTTTTTCGTGAATGACTCGTGTTCGGCTTGCTAAGCAAATGAGCCGAACGCAAACACACTTTTTGAGCTCGAAAATCTGAACGAGCCAAAGGCTCGCTCCGCTCGTTTACACCCCTAAATGCATAAATAACATATTTGGTCGGAAAAAATTAGCACTGATTGTCTGTTAAGCTTCTTCGGGCACTTACATACAGACCACCCAATGCTTATGACATCTAAAATAGATTGAATTATAAGAATTACTGTCTGCACTTTATATTATCAATAGAATTATTAGTGGGGATTGAACTTTTGCACAGTAAGCATTGCATTATTAGTTAAATTCGAGCTATGAAAACTTTTACTTTTGAAATGCAAATTTATTTAGGTAGCAAGTATTGTACAATCAATTTTGAATTGATCTATTCGAGAACTGCTAAAGTTGGATTAATTTTTAAATTGAAGATTATATATGTGAGTTAGTTAATGTTATTTTGACCCCAAATTATTGAACTAAGGTAAAATGACATTTTTGTAATGTGGAACCGCTCACCTTCCACATGTCATCTACCGCTCACCTACCTCCCACCTACCACTCTCTTGCTTCTATAAATAGAGAGGGTGTGAGGCTTGGGAGAGCAAGGGAAGAGATCTTAAGCTATCACGAAGGAGGAGCAAGAGAAGAGATCTTAAACTACTATAAAGGAGGAGAGAATAGCTAGAGAGTTAGAGAGGAGGAGAGCATCTTGAGACCTTGTATCAAAGTGTCGCTTGAGAGGGAGGCCATAGAAAGAAGATAAGGGCTCATCTCTATGTATAAGCTATGTATTCTCCATTTTTTTTGCCTTAGTGAACTATTTGATTGATTCCCTTCCGTGGACGTAGATCCAGTTGGATCGAACCACGTAAACAATTTGTGTTTGCTTGTGTTCTTTGTGTCTCATTTCTATGTCAAGAAGTACATATCTCACAACAGTTAACTTATAGTGAATGATTTTAGGGGCATTTACATACGTACCACCCAATTCTTATGTATTTACATATCTAACATTTAATTAAACTTTACTTTCATGTGTAGATAATGTGGTATATATATATATTTAAAAATTAAAGTTTGTGTTAGATACGTAAATAAATAATAATATTTAAGTGGTATGTATGTAAATCTTCTATGATTTAATGAAATACTTGAAGCTCATAATATCAATATAAAAATAAATGAAGGGAGGATGGTAACTCACAAGATTTTTGTGTTGTAGATGAATATTAAATAATAATAAAATTTAGGTGGGCGGATCACCGCTATATCATTATGTATGCATGAATAGGTCAGCATGCTAATTTGATAATTCTATCCTTGCAATGCTCTAATTCATTATTGAGCACAAAGATAAAGAAAAACAATAAATCAAATTTAACACAATTCTTTTCTAATTAATAAAAAAAAAGATAAAAATTTAAAATAAGAATTGTAGTTGATTCACTTTCTATGGCTATTTAATCTAATTTATCGGGGGTGGATTTCATTGGTATTTTGTCTGATCTCACTCATTGTATGATCTCATTCTTTGTAAGATCTGTTTGGATTGTCATGGCAGTTTGATGGCCGGTGATTTTGTTTTCGTTTTCTAAATCATGAGTTACTATCTTTGAATTTTTATGGATGTTCTTGGTTTGGATGTGGGTGATGACTGAGCTCTTTTTGTCCTCTTCTTTCTTGTTTTGAATTAATTTTTTTTTTAATTTTTCCCTCTGGTTTTCAGTTTTTTAAATTGTTTTATTTGTTCTAGTTTTCATTCTTATTGTTGATTTTAAGTTGTACTTTATTCTTATAGCCTTTGTATTTTTGATATTTTCTTTCGCCCTTGTTTTAGTTGGTAGGATATTTTTTTTAGGTTTTACTATTTAGTTTTTGTATCTCTTTTTTAAGTTCCGTTGTTTTTTTTTTTTTATTATAGGTTAATTGGTATGGTAGTTGTTGATGTAGTGGTTGTTTAGTTTTATTGTTGTTTATTTTAGTTCTATCTGTTTTTAGATATCTCTAGTTGTTATTTTTTTTAGGTAGTTGTTTTTTGTTTGTTCGGAGCTCTTTTTTCCAGTTAAAGGTGTTGTCGTTTTTTGTTGGATTTTCTTTTTGTCTTTGGTTTCCTTTTTTGTGCTTCTCTTTAGCTTGGAGTTTTTTTATTGTTTTTAGCTTTTGTTGGTTAGTTTTTCTTTGGTTTTGGTTTTCCTATATGTTTTTTAAATCTCTATATTTGTTCCATTGCGGCTTAGAGTCTTTTTTTCTTATAGGTTGTTTAGAGGAGGTGTTGTTGAGAAGTTGCTGATTAGTTACTTGATGTTTAATTTTGAAGACATTTGCATGGAGATGTTGCAATTGAAGTATTTGTTGTTTTGTTTTCTTGATGCTTAATTCCTTAGAAAGAGTTCTCTTGTTGTTGTTTCGAGTGGAGGTTGTTAGATTTGATTGCTGGAACCTTTATATGGTTGATGCTTTGAGAGTTTCACTTTAGATGCGGCAGTCTAGAGATACAGTTTTTCACTGTTTTGGTGATTGTTGGATGTTGTTCTGAGTTAAGGTTACTGATTGTAGTTTGTTGATTTATGTTATAGCGTTGATTGTGTTGGTTTATGTTTTATCTTTTTGATTGGGTTGTTTATAAATGTGTTATTTTTAAATTCATTGTCGCTCTCCCCATTATGAAAAATATTGTGTGCGGACAATCGCACATCTAAAAAATAGCTCAGCTGAAGACAATCTTTTGTGCATTAACACGCGGCCCATCCGGGCCATCGTATTTTCTCCCCTATCACACCATCTCCATTTGTTATCACCCAACTTTTGTGCATTGAGACTCCCCTCCATCACCCTCCATAGCCCATCCCATTCCAATACTTCTATTTTATATCAAGTCAATTAATTCAAGAACTTTACAAAAACTTATATTTTAAAAATCTCCAACAAAAATCCATCTCCTCAAAATATTTTCGAGGAAAAAAAAAATACGTTGTCGATTTACGCAAATTTGTCGCTTGATAAATTATTAAAAATCAAAATTTTTTTGATTTCGCCCATTAAAAAATACATTTGAAACTATTTTTTTTCACTCCCAATTTTTAATTAATTAAGTTATGATTTTACAGAACGACTGCTTTTTTAACCAAAAAAAAATAAAATCTGATAATTTATTTCATTAATGATAACATGATAACAATTTACTAAACAAAATTATAACAATATTGCATGTGCCATGAACTCATTGTAACATTGTTATTATATAATTATTCCTTGCTTGCGTCGCTTTCCATGCACGTCAAACTTTATAAAAAGAGCATTGAAAATTTCAACATCAATTTAATTTTTATATTTCGTTTGTAAAATTTTACAAATTATGTTAAAATTTTGAAATTACATGCCTTCTTGGTTATGACTCATATATCATACAAGGGAGAGATGCTCGAATGAAGCGGAGCGGAGCTGAAGAATCTGTCCAATCAAGAGAGTTTTGTTATGTGGGTTGGGGGTGTGAAGGCAACACCCCGTGGTACGATATAGAAGAAATTTGAGAATTATATATTGTACTTCATAGTTTTATGTAGGGTTATATAAAGGACTGTTTGTAACCCTAGTTTATTCTATTTTGTATCTTGTATATTTTTTATGGAATTGAAAGGAAATCCGTCACTATGCTCCCGAGGACGTAGGCATCTTTGCCAAACCTCATTAAATCTTTGTGTTCTTCTAGATTTGTGTTGATTCTTATTTTTATTTGCCCTAATTTCTCAACATAAATGATATCATGTCAATAATTAGTTAAAGGGGTTTTATGGAGACCAGCCAAAACAAGCTATTTATAAATCAACTACCCTCATTCATCCATAATATTCTAACTAAAATATCCAAATTTATGGCAAATTCCAACCCATATTTTTTTTCATTTTTATCAATTTCTCGATCGTTTTTATGATGAAAAGTGTTGTGGTATATTAAAATATGAAGATTGAAGACGAAGCAAAAAAATAGAACGAAAAAAATCACACCAAAAAATATCACACAGATTTATGAGGTTCGACAAAGATGTCTTCATCTTCGGGAGCGAGCAGCGAATTTCATTATTCTAGATGATTTTCATACCATCAGATTACACATATATTTATAGATAAAACTCACACATAAATTTACAAACACGCCCTCACTCCCCAACCCACTAATCCAAGAGACACACCTCTTCACATCAAGAGACACTCCTTTTCATCCCAGGAGACACACATCTCCATTTCAAGATATCCAAATTTCCTAGTATATGAGTCACAAAGAGTAAATATATTGGTTCTGCAGCATAATTTTTTTTTTTTGAATGATTCATTTGTAATTATCAATATTTCAAGTTGTCTCTATGTAATTACTCCTTAATTAAGCCAAGAAAAAGGCGCAGTTGGATTAGGTAAAATTTATATGGGTCTGCATAATAAAGCTTCCATTATTGCTCAACCTTTTGCCACGATTCAGATCCATCTCAGAAGCAATTATTATAATGCCACACATTAACTATTGCATGGAGTACATTTTCATAATTTCCATTATGTTTTGGTACTAAGTTTGATAAAAAGTTGACAATTATATTTATTGCGTTACAGTTGGCCAACTCCTGTACCATTCCATTTATATTTTCTTCTAAGAGCATTTACATGCATACCGCCCAATTCTTACATATTTACATATATAACATTTAAATTTTGCATTCCTTTTATATCATTCCAAAACTTTCATATCACATCATAAATACTATTATATTAATTTTAAAAAGTAAAAAAAAAAAAAACTTTCATATTTATAAGATGAGAGATACATTAATAAAATTTAAATTAAGGTGTTAGATATGTAAAACACAAGAATTCAATGGTATTTATGTAAATATTTCTTTCATTTATTGTTTATTGAAGACATGTACTTGTTAACGTGTAGATTAGGAAAGTTTATTGTCAGTGATTTAATTTCTATTGAAATTAAAAAAAAAATCAACAAAATAGTATTAATTTATCATGTAAGACCTTTCAGTGATAGAATATATAGAATAAAGGTAGAAATTTGTGTGACATTTGATATTAATGAGGGAAATTTACAAACACACTGCACAAATTCCATCAATTCACATATGAAATATGTAAAATTTTTATATTTTGGCTTATCATACATTGGTGTTTTAAACATAAACACGAACATGTGCGAATTTGGCGAAAAGCCAACAGCGGGATCGACCTTGCGGCCCGCGTTAAGGATCGCGTTAAGAGCAATGTTTCCTCTTCTGCCCCGCCTCGCGAAGCCGATCTCTGCCCTACATCCTCGTCTCGCTTCCCCGCCCGTCCTCTTCTCCTGATCTCTTGCAAAGCACAGTGCCGTGCCGCGTTACTCCTTCAACCTTCAACCGAAGAGCCAAAGCCGTCGAAATGGACTTCTGTAAATGTTTTTTGAAAAGAAGCTGGCGGAACTCAAAAGTTGCCATGTCATTCCTTGTAATATGAAAATTTGTTATTCCAACGATGAATCTTGATGCATAAAATTAAATAAAAAATTATATAAATATCAAACAATTTATATGTAATTATATATCTAATACTTAAAAATTAATGTTTATACTTATAATATTTTGATGTGATAAATTATGCATGAGAGGGTGTCTCAAATTTAAAAAATAGTAAAAGGGACGTTTTTGATGTAATATTAAAAGATTTACATGTTATGCGTGTAGATAGAGAAGTCAAGATGTTATATAAGCAACTAGATAAGAATTGCGTGATTCAAGTTATAAATGTAATTTTTTTTTTTTAATATGAAAGTAAATTAGGCCTAGCAGTGAAGCCCGGTAAGTGGGTAAGTTTCATCGAAGAAGCCCAATGATATTGGAAAGGAAAGCCTGTAATTTTAATCCACGTGATTAAGATAAAGCTCGTTAATAATGCATATGCCGACTAATCTAATAATAGCTATTATTACCTAATTTTATTACTTTTTCTAAAAATCATTTTCCACAATATACAATTTATATTTAAAAATTTATTGGATTAGTTTTGGGTACCAAATTTTCCCGTTAGGCTGGAACAAGCCCAATTTAAAAGTTACTAGTTGGGCCAGTCCTTGCCTGTCAATTACATTTTATTCCAAGTTCTGGCCCATCAAAAGTATTGGACCTAATATGACTGTTAGCTCTGGGCCGATGAAGAAAAGAAATGATCCGTCAAACACTGCATAAAGGTCTATAAAGTCATTCCTAGGCATGAATTGGGTCGGCGAGGAGAGGAAAAAAAAACAAGATTATCTAAGGGTCTGTCTCGGGCAGCTGCAGCTTATTAAATAATCTACTAATAAGCCGATTAAAAATAATAATCTGCTGATAAGCTAGGTGCGGTAGCTATTACAAATTTTTATTTTTTTAGGAAAGTCAGACCGCAGACAGAAAGCTGCCAGCGCACCTAGACAGCTGCTGTGTGAAAACACTGCTTTCAGGGTTTTGAAAACGCATAAACTGCTAAAATGCAGTTTACTCAAACAGCTCAGACGCATTTTCAAAACGCCACAACACCAAATAAATTGTCTCAAACGAATCCTAAACCTCATTAAAAAGAGGCTTAATTTTCAAATATATTTATTTAGTTTCTTATAAATAGGAAAAATTACAGACTAAAGCCTGCATAAAGATTATCTATATTCAATGAGAAGATCCCATGAAATAAGATGAATATATGGGACTAGTTCGAAATTAACCAAAATACATCTCCAAATATGTAAAATAGTTTTATAAATTTGTTGGGTCTTTAATTAGGCTGGCTTACTTTTTGGTTAATTATTTTTCCTACTTAATTATTTATTAAATTAGATATAATCTTTATTTATTTTCTATTCAACATTTATTAACTAATCTTTACATTAATGACAAATTGTGTTATCAAGTTCGATTAATTAAAATTAAATTTACATGGCTTTTGGCACTAAATATTACTATTTAAAGTGGAAACTTTGACTGGTCAACTTTTCTAGTAGTTTAATAACATTGAAGTGATTTTAATTAATATTGTTAAATATTTTAAGAAAATGTCAATTGACAGCATAATATTTTGTAAGGGATTATTTTTTAGTTTCAGCTATAAAAATATCAAATTAATCCCCAAGCTTTCAATGATACTGGAATACATCTTTTCAAGGAAAAATTATTCCATATGGATCCTGATCGTAAATCAGGTGATCTATGGTCAGAATGTATTTCAGTGGCATCACCTAAAATTTTATTATTTTTTATTAAACTGAAATATATCCTGACGGTTAGGATCGTACACCGTATGCAGAGATGCATGCGGTATCCGTATGCAAGAATTTCTCCTTTTTCAGAAAGTCTTACAGCTTAAAAATCTTAAGGCCGAAGCTCAATTAATAACTAGGGTTTTAGAAATAATTTTTAAATTATTAATAATATGCATGACAATTTACTTCTTAGGTTAATACATAAATCTCAATCAACCGCTATCATTGATGTAGACCTTGCCAATAATATACGATTCTTTGATCCCTTTCTGTCATTTTACTCTCGTGACATATATTCTTTAGAATAATGAAAACCAAGGGTTGATGACAACGACTTTTTAGGGCATTATGGATGTCAATCTCATGATTTCTATTTTTATACACGTATTTATGAGCTAGTAATTTTCAGGATGGCTAAGCTAGCTAGCTATCATAACTTATTTGGAAAAGGCTATTGATAATTCCAACACTATCATTAAATACTAATCAAATTTTTTTGATTAATTGTAAATTTTATTTATTTATTTTGGAATAATTACATAGACCATAAAATATGTTGCCAGTGCGACACAACCAAACTATTGAGAATTTGATGAAAATTGTAAAAGACGGATTTGAGTTTTATCATGAATTTTGATATTTAAGCTATAATTTGAAAAAAGAATGAATGATAATAATTGATTCGTAAATAACAAGTTTTAACTGATCTATATGTAATTTCCCCACTTTTTTTTTTGTGGAGTTTGACCTAAGCTCAACTAGATAAAAAGTTAGCGTACTTGAGCACGAATTATAAAATTGGACACAACGAGTTCTTTCAGCTGACTCACAACTTACGACTACATCTTATTCAAAAGACGAGGTAGCTCACAATTCTTAGAACAAATATTACATCTGAACTCCAGATGTGGAGATACGTTCGGAGTAATGAAATGCCGCCACATAAATGTGACAGAGAAAAAAATTGCTTTAGCGCAAGAAAATATTCTCCTATGTTATTCTCATTATTCAGGTGTTATTGTGGTGATATTCATGTGTTATTATGTTTTAAGAATATTCCTGACGTTATAATAGCACAATAACACATCAATATTGTCACGATAACATCCGAATAATACAAAATAACAGACGAGGACTATTCTCCTATTTTATCGGGCCAGATCACAGAAAAACACGCGAGTTTCCTTGAAGCCACGTGTCTGATATTCGAACACATCTTTACGTTAGTAATCCTGATAGAATAATTTTCCAAATTATTATGCAATTACAAATATATCACATCGCTAAATATAATATTTCAGCGCTTTAAACTTTACTTAAAAATGTAAATTTCACTTTCAAAATATAATAATATTATTATTTTTATGCGTTATTAAAGATTTGGGCAGCGAAATGTCTGTAAATATTGAAGTTTAGATGTGTTATGCAAATACATAAGAATTGTATGCTGCGTACTTAAATGCCCACTAAATCCCTTGGCAAATCGAGTGAAAAAGATTACAAAGATTTTAAGTGATACATGTGTAAATATAACTACCGGTGTAAATGAGCCGAACACGAGCGAGCGAGCCCAGGCTCAGCTTTTGTTTGGCTCGTTTATATTTAGAGCTCAAAAAATGTGTTTGTGCTCAGCTCGTTTGCTTGGCGAGCCGAATACGAGCCGTTCATAAACAAAGTCATTTTGACAGCCATAATAACGTAGTCTTCAAATGTTAAGGATTGAAGCAAAATTTAAAATATCATTTGAATATAATTTAATAATTTTTATTATATTCTCGTCATTGATACTTTTAATTAATTATAAATCTTTGTAGCCATTTAGTCAATTAAATTTTAAAAAAAGACTAGTCATCAAAGATATACATAAAGTTGATTAGTAGTATTTTGAGCCAAAACGAGCCGAACACGAACATCACCGAACGAACAAATATTTGTTCGTGATCGTTCGGTGATGTTCGTGTTCAGCTGGTTAACTTGGCGAACGAGTCGAACCCGAGCTTAGCCTTTCTGACACCCCTAAATATAACAGTTTAGGTGTATGTTTTATAAATACCTATGAATTGCATCCAATGTAACTAAAAGCCCCTAATTTTTAGTTTATCTTAAAATTTTTGAGTTAATTTTTTTTAACAAAGCGAAATTTTTAATAACTTGCAAAATCAAAATTGTTATTTTAAACAAAAGAAATAACCCAAAAAAAATAAAAAAAATCTTTTTAAGGAATTAAAACCAAAAGGTAATCATTGTAATTTCGTTCAAAACAATTTTATTCATATGAAAATGCAGCAAAAAAGGAAAAAAAAAAACTCAATCCCGGTTCACATTTTCCTCCTTCCCCTTAAACTTCTCTTTACCAGCTTCGTCCCCCCGACTAACAGACTCCTTCGCATCCTCAATCACTTCACCTGCAGTCTCCTTCAGCGATGCAGCCTTCTCTTTCGCCTGCCTAACAAATTCTTCCGCATCCGACCTCGCCTTCCCCAAAATCTCAGAACTTTCTTTATGTTGTGTCGAAAACTGTAAATAATTTAATACAATTATTAACTGCCGTTAAACTAGTTTTTTTTCATGTAATCAATTATCAGCTGGGAACAAAAGTATATGTTGAAGATAACACATTAAGTTCATTAAATTTGACAAAGGAAACATTTTTCGATCAATTAAATTCAGTTAATAGGATACTCTTAAGCTAAGGGAAGGATTAAATCAAGATTTATCAGAAGATCTGAATTATTAAACATATTAAAACCAGAAAACTGTTTGAAATGTAAGGATTTACTCCAAATCTTAATAGACTGATATAACGAATTGTAAGCCAAGGATCTGTTTGGGGTAGTTGCAGAAAACAATTACAGCATCATCTGAATCCTTTTACATCCAAAGCACCCCAAAAAAAGTGTAATCTATCTTTTCATACATCATTTCAAATATAGAAAAATATGATTAGCTTGTAAAAATCAAAATTTCATTGTGAGATAAGTAAATGCATAAGAATTGGGTACCATATATTTGTAAATTTAGAAATTTATTTTTGCAAAAAAATCAAATTTTAACTTTTAAGCTGATGATGACAAAACACAACTTTTGACAGCAATTTCTTTAAAAAAACAGAAAACTAAATTTTATCAAAAAAGAAAAAAAAACCTATTGTGCAGCACTGCACCACACAACAGTGCCGCCCCAAAGGCAGCAGTCTCTCTAGAATCCAGTCTCCCCAAAGAGATCAAATTAAGAACAGGTTAGAGATTCAAGTATTGGCAATATATTTACCTCTTGCGCTGAAGCTCTGCGAAAAAGTGAAGAAGAAGGCAGNGAAATAGGGTTTTGAAGAGCCCCAAAGAGATCTAATTAAGAAGAGGATAGAGATTCAAGTATTGGCAATATATTTACCTCTTGCGCTGAAGCTCTGCGAAAAAGTGAAGAAGAAGGCAGTGTGATTTTCGCCAGGCCGGGAGACAACTGGCTCTGAATTGTTGAGAACTTCTTCATTTTTGCACAACTCTGGATGCAGGTTGGAGGGGAAGGTATATCGGCAATAAATAAATAAAATTTTTTTATTTATTGATTTTGTCTTATTTTATGTAAATGCAAAGAGCCACTTGCAGGATTTTATAAGCGTAGCTTGCTCTAAATGTTGACACGGGCAGATATTGTGGGGCGCGTGATGCGACGTGGAAGGCATGCAGATTGGGCGAGAGGGAGTGGATAAGCTTTGAGGAGTTTGGATCAAGGAAACATAAATCAGGTAAATCCGTAAATGCCCATAAATGATAAGAATAATAATAAAATATAATATTATTTAAAGCATAAAAAAAATTTATATGTTTTGATTTATTCAGGTGTTTGGCCGGCATCACTAGAAGTGCAATGATGAATTTTTAAAAAATTTAGCTTTTTTTTTAGAAGAAATTATAATTTAATGTTTAATAATATTGTATTTTAAATACAATTCTTAATTTTTTTTTTCTGAATTCAGAATTTGTTGGATTTGATTAAATTTAAAAATCATAAATAAATATAAAATGTTCTAGAAAATTTGTTGGTCGCCATCATTATCTGTCTATGCAGTTGGCCTCGACCCGTCGACTTCAACTTCCGTCCTCGCCATTGTTTTGAGTGAATAGAATAAATGTCATTTTTTCTTTGCTTTCATTCTAATAAATAATATTCCCTACAATCTATTTTAGGTGCATAATAATTTGTACAATCTATTTTAGGTAGTTTAATAATACAAATTCCTAATCTAAATATTCAGCTAAAAGAAAATGATCCGTGCAATAAAAATAGGAAATTTAGTCTAACAATTTAAAGATGAAAACTTTTAATTCTACATAATCTCATTTATTCTTAATTGATAGCCATTGCAGTCCGCCACCGTCTCTTCCTACCGCCGGCCGCCCCTGCTCCCCTGCCGACCGCCATTGCTAGCGATTGCACTCTGACACCATCTCTCCACAGCCGGCCGTAGCCCTCAACCGTTCATTTATTTTACAACAAATTAAATAATTTTTAAAATATTTCACATATAATACATTATTTTTGTATTGATATATATATATATATATTACTTAATTTTTTGACATCATATCATAATATGCCACTGATACTATCATTTTTAGTTGTGAATTATATCCTTGCATGCATAAGTTTATAGCATTAGTTTTATAAGTATAGTATGAAAGTTTGGATGTTGGACAAGAGTTGCATATGGATTTTTTTTTAATTTTTTTTATGATAGAGATATATTAACCCCTGAATATTATACGAAAATCAAGTATACATATAAATAAAAGAATACAGGACACTAGTGATATGAGTGGTTTAAATACAAAGATCTCGAAATAGAAAAAAATTACCGGCCATATTCTTGTTGAAATTATTTCATTAGAAATATGTTACAAGATAAAACTTGTTGATGAATGGTAGAAAATAATATTATAAGTGTGAGAGTTATTCACTTCATTCGAGGAGTCGAATAATTTTTTTGGGATGTGACAACGACCCAACAACGATGATGGAAGGTTGACGACCGAATCTGTGTCATGAAGATTTGAATTTAGCATTGCTAGTGATGATCGAGACTAGGCAACATTAATGTGGTTATAGAAGTAGCGATGACCAAGAATAGTGATCCAATGGTGATTCAACGATGGTGATTTGGTGATAGAGATACGATGATGGGAATGGTGTCGGCCTGCGAAGGTGGCCTAGCCGCATCGGTGGGGGTCTGATAGAGTTAGTTAGATAAACTGGTTTGATGCCAGTTGTAGACAAACGAACGTGGTTATAGAAACATTGTTAACCGTGCGATGGTAGTTCAATGATGGTGATGTACTGCAAAAACGATTGTGGTTCGACGAAATTGGCGGTGTTCTAGCTAGGAGGCTGGTCTATCATGATAGTGTTTTGGTGATAGTGACGGTAAGGCAACAATGATTTAGCAAAAATGATTGTGGTCTAACGACTTCACCAAGACAACACTGGTTTATTGTCATTGGTAACTAAGTGATATCATTTGTCTAACGACAGTAGTTCAATAAAAATGACGTCTGCAGTGTGACAATGGTTTGAAGACAATGGTGATAACAAGGTTGCTGGTTGAACTGTAGTGGTCTGACAACGGTGGCCAAATGATGGTGATCCAGTGATGGTGGTGGTTCATTGATGATGAAAGCCGACAATGGTGGAATGAAAGCATCGATTGAGCGGTTATGGTGACTACGACATTGTTTTCCATGTGGCAATAGTCTGACAAGAAAGGTAGTACGACGACAATGGTGGTGTGGCAATAGTAACTACAAAGGCATCAATGGTGGTGTCCGCAACGTAAAAGTGGCCCAACAATAAAGACTAAGGTTCAATGGTGTAAGTAATGAGACAGTGTTTTGAAGGCATTTATGTACAACAAACGATAGTATCAATCAATGTTTGGTGGTCCAACAATGGTGACATTGGTCCAATGTCAACCTGGAGACGGTGGTCCAACAATAACACATTCTCAACGACAAGTGTCCAGTGCAATGAGTCGGGTAATGAGGATCAGGTGATGACAATGATGTATCAGAATAACAATGCCAACCAATCAACGATGATCCAATGACGAGAGTGGTGGTTCGACACAATAATGGCTTAGTGACTGTGGTATGATGGTGGTGGATCTTGTGAATTCTCAAGTAGTTAGAGCCACTTTAGCCTTTTTTTTAATATACAAGACTTTTATACATGAGAATCAACCACAGTACTTAATATTATATTTTGTTAATGGATGCTTTTAGAGATTAACACTTCTACTGCCAGGTCCAAGGCCTTGTATGTGAAAAGTGGAGGGTGATGTTAACTAGTCGACAACCAACGTAGAATTGGTTGAAAAATCATGACACGACTCTTTTTGATCTTTATGTAAATGTTAGGTCGTCCCCTAGAAGTGACGTGCTGTATGACCTAAATACAATGAAAAATGCGTAAGAGTTGCTACATCGGCGCCCGGGTGTAATGTCAAATAAGCAAAGATTCTTACATTAAGAATGAATGAGTGTAAAGTTGTTAGTTCATAAAACTAATATTGGAATAAGGTCTTGGAATATAGATCCTCTCACAGGTAAATTTTAGTAATTAGTTGATATTATAATTCATAGAAAGA
Source organism: Phalaenopsis hybrid cultivar (assembly GCA_002079205.1). NCBI lineage: Eukaryota > Viridiplantae > Streptophyta > Magnoliopsida > Asparagales > Orchidaceae > Phalaenopsis > Phalaenopsis hybrid cultivar. The sequence goes on from JXCR01016808.1 coordinate 40,617, forward strand.
TAAATATCTTATGTATTTAAGATACTAAATGGGTTGGAGAAAATGCTAAGGAGAGTGACAGCTTAAGTTTTAAACTTTGGCATTCAGGTAGGAGTCACACTAGACATGTTGTAGATATAATTATAGATAAGAGTTTGAAAGATAATGTGGTAAAAACTAATATAATTATAGCCCTTAAGTTTGTTGTTGATACTAAGATTTTTAATATTATAAGTGGTTATGCTCCTTAGGTAGGTTTAGATATAGGTTCTAAAGAAAAATTCTGGATTGACCTAGAATAATTAATTCAAATGACACATATTAAAAAAAAATATTTATTAAAGGAGATTTAAATGAAAATACCAATAGAGTGGTAAAAGATTTTATAAATATTCATGATGGCTACAGTTTGGATTATTAATGAAGAAGTTAGACCCATATTAGATTTTGCTTTATGATTTTGTTATTACTAATACTTTATTCAAGAAAAGAGATGGACATATCATTACTTATAAGAATGGATGTAACAAAACACAAATTGATTGTTTTCTTAAGAGAAGAAGAGATCATTAAGAACGTAAAGATTGTAAACTCATTCCAAATCGGAATTGAAGTACTCAACATCGATTATTAGTTTTAGAATTTAAGATGAAGAGTTGTAAAATAAAGAACACTAAGAATTATTATCATATAATTAAATGCGAACACCTAAAGGACACATAAAATTATTTTTATGAGAAAACTTTAATATTTTAGGATTTAGTATGTTCAAGAAGAATCAAATTATATGTTGGATAAAATAACAATACAATTAAACATGTGACAAAAGATGTACTTGGAAAGTCAAAAAGAAATTTTTTTATAAATAAAAAAAATTAGTAGTGAAATAATAATGTGCAAGAAAATAAAAGATAAAATATAAGAAGTCATGTTATAAAAATTAGTTTAAATGTAAAAGCTTAGAGAATTAAAAAAAAAATTAGAGAGTCTAAGAGAACAATCTATGACACTAAAAATTCTACTTTTAGTGATCTTTATAATAGATTGAAAACTAAAGAGATAGAAACATATATGTGTAAATTAGCCAATCAAAGAGAAGAGAAAAATAAATATAATTTAACTTAAGTAAATTGTATCAAAGATGAAAATAAAAAAGTACTTTGCTAATAAAAGATATTCAATATAGGTGGGAGAGCTATTTTGATAAACTTTTCAATAAAATTTCTAAAAATACGATTGATTTTAGTGATCTTAATTTCATTAATAATAATAAAATATTTTTTTAACATCACAATTGTAAAAAAGAAGTTGACGAGGCTTTAAAAAAAATCAAGGGTAGAAAGTTTGTAGGACCGTGATATTCCAATTGATGTGTATAAATATGTAAAAGATTTGAGAGTTTCTTTGTTTATTAAAGCCATTAATATCCTTTTAAATACTAAAAAAGATGTCTAATTAGCGAATGAAGAGTATTTTGGTCTACATTTTTAAGAATAAAGGGGATGCACAAGAACGTGCAAATAATAGAGAAATTATATTGATGTGTCATACCTTAAAATTATGGGAGAGAGTAATTGAAGATAGGCTAAGACGTATTACAAAAATTTCTCATAATTAGTTTGAATTTATGACAAGCATGTCTGCTATAGATGCTATTCATTTATTAGGAGGATTGATGGAGAAGTACAAAAAGAATAAGAAAGATCTACATAAGATTTTTATTGATTTAGAAAAAGCGTACGATATGGCTCCAAGAGAAATCATTTGGAGAGTTCTAGAGAAGAAAAGTGTTGTTATAACTTATATTTCAAGTCATTAAAGATATGTAAACTAGAGATGTTACTTGTATTCAAACCAAAGGAGGATTTTACTGGATATTTACATGAGGTTGTATCTTAGTGTATGCTTTTCGATGATGATATTCTTCTTATGGATAAACTTAGACAAAGAGCTCAGAAAGAAACATAAATTATGGAGTTCTACATTGGAGTCTAAAGACCTACGTTTAAGTAGAACTAAAATTGAACACATGGAATGTGATTTTAGTAGTAATAGTTCTAGTGATAGAGTTTTAACAATCGGTGATCAAATCATTAAAAGCTACAAACACTTTAGGTATCTCAGTTCTATTGTTCAAAGTGATGGTTATATAGATGAGAATGTTATTATGAGAGAAAGAGAACGCTTTAGGAATTTTCACTTGCTTAAATCATGAAGGAGAAGAAAAAATTATGAGAGAAAGAGAGGGAGAGAGAAAATAAAAGAGATTTTTTGGAGGTTACTTAAACAATTGGGGTACGTCCCCTTAGGGGCACTCTATACCATAAAACACACAAACACACCTGAATCTCTAGTTATGAGTAGTCTACATAGACATTCTTTCGTGAATATTGGTCTAAGGTTCTTTCACACTATCTTGTTTGGGAAGACATACTTAACATATCATTGTGAGGTTTATCACACATAGACTCTCTGCATTTTCTCTCTTGTTTTCCATGTTTATCTTTTGTCTGACTTTTTGGTTCATCTTCTCTCTTAATCATTCACATGATCCAGAAGAAAGACTTATTCACAAAATTGAAGTATAAGATGATGGATGAACTAATGACTTCCTTAAAAATAAAAAGGGAAATGAACAAAAACATGGATGTTGTGTTTTGAGGTACTTTGATCCAATCATGTTCGGATGTATATTCTCGACCCATCACACGAGAATTACCCTTATATAAGTCTTACGTTTGTTTCTTTTTATTTGTTTGTCTATTTGTTGTCGTATATCATTCTTTTCGATTTCTCTCCTCTTAGAATCACTTACGATGATCTGGGATATAAATTTATTCGAATAAAGGAATTATATGACAACATATAAATATATAAGCTGACGACTTCGAGTGCTCTAAAAAAATTGAGAAAAACAATAGGATAGTAAGATTGTTATGCAATTTGAGCTTAATTTACCACTTTGGCCAAATATGTTCCACAATTAGTTAGTACCACTAAGGAAAATGTTATAGCTTTTTGAGATGACTTAGAGATGATTTGAGACATTCACATGTTCCACAAGGTTTTGAGATTTTACAGAGTCAATTGAAAAAGCAAGAATAATAGAAAATGACACGTAAGTATCTTAACATAGATTTGATTTGAGTAGAAATACTTTTGGTGGAGAGATGTCGAGTACAATATCAATGACAAGAAAAGTAGGATTGGATCAAAAGAGCCAAAGAAGGGTTCTGCAACACCTATCCGTAATATATCAACCTGTGTTACTTGTGGTAGAAAACACTCATGATAGTGTTACTTACTGTACAATGTTTTAGATGCAGACTTTTTTGACAAAAGATTGTGGATTGCCCTCAGAAGACACTTGAGGAATTTAATGTCTAGATCAGTTCATTCAAGGCAAGCAGGAAGCCGAGTGGGAGGTGTCACTAAAGTTATAAAGCCTGATAGAATTCATAGAGAACAAACTGCTTTAGAGATGCCTACTTCAGTGCAAACTAGAGTTTACAATTTGACTTAGGAATAAATAAAAAATACATCTAATGTGGTGACATGTACAACTATTTTGTTCAATAAACCTTGAAATATTTTCTTTTATTTTGGTACAAATCATTCATTTATAATTAAAAAAAAAATTATGATTGATTGGACTCATTGAAAAAAAAGATCAATATGGGAGAAAGAGTCTTAGATGAGATTGTTATACCCATATTTGACCACTAATTAAGCTACAAATGCTGGAATATCGAAAATGTCATTTTTTTAAGAGGTTAGATTGTAATGCCCAAGACTTTTATGTATGAGAATTAACCACAATACTCGAGTGTACATTTTTTTAAAAGATCCTTCAATATATCTATATATATATATATANTTTTCACATTTTTATGATAAATAAAAAAATATCAAAATATAAGATTAATGGTATAAATATAATATATTAAGAAATGTACATGTCTGAGGCAAAAGTATTTTTGGAGCTGTTTGATATCCATTTTGCAACCTGTTTTCACCAAAGTGACTAGAAATGATAACTTATTTTATAATAACTTACTCATGATTTTTGGAGCTCTAGAGCTCAATATAGGAAATGTTTTATACATACATTACAATTGAAACAAAATAAATTGGATAATTACATATATGTGTGTGTGTGTGCGCTTCACGTTTCGGCTCATTGGTGCGGCATCTAACTCCCTCGGGTCGGGGGTTCGAATCCCGTGGCGTGGGCTCTTCGAATCAATTAAAACACACCTAAGTTTCGACCCAAATGAATAAAATGCCTTTCATCAAACCCTTCCATGAACATTTCACTTGCTTAAACCTTGAAGGAGAAGAAAAAAATAAGAGAGAAAGAGGAAGAGAAAAATAAGAAGAGGTTTTTAGAGGATACGTCTCAATTTTTATGCACTGACTAGTCGGGAAAATTAACATGCTCAATATAGGCTAGTGTTATCTTATCTCTCATTTTAGTGGTTTTATCATTTTACATATTTTTCAAATAATTTGTTGTCTATAACTTGCCAAATTTGTGTTATTTTCGTATTCTAAAACTTTTATTATGTTTTTGTCCCGGTTGTTATGCACATTTTGGCATAAGTAAATTGAATTTTCACTCAATATTTCTTTTATTTTTTGTAAAAGTCGTAATTTGAGTTAAATAAAATGTTATAAAATGTAATTAAAATAATATATAATATAATATACTGAGACAATGTGACTACATATTTATTTTGATTGTTGCCTATAGTTTGATCAAATTGTTTTATGCTGTGGATTTTCTCATTTTGTTTTATATGTATGCTTTACGTTTATATTGTGATACTGATTATGTTATAACTACTTGAATATGTTATGATATTATGAATGTGTGTATGTAAGAATGATTGGTTAATATGATTCAGGTTGTAGGAGATGTGATAATTTACGTAGGAGGGTTGGTCGATGAGCTTTTCTTTAAATGAGTTAGTGGTGTAAATCTGATATAGGTTGAAAGTTAAAATGAGTGAATAGGATATGATATGAGTGCCAACGAGTTTGGGGCAACAACTTTTGTGTACTGTGTCATCTAACTGAATGTTCAAATAGTTTTTACTGACATGATATGGTATAAAACCATACAAACATTACTATGATTGATATAAGAAAAACACCATATATGATTAGTCAGAGCATCTAACTTGTGCAGTATATATTTGATGATAGATGATATGAATTTTATACATTGCTATTATTGTGATTTGATATTATATTGTTGTTAAATGTCATAAAATATACTATACATGCTTAATGCCTATTGTTATATTTTTATGCATTGATTTCAACTGTAGGTTTTGTGTATCAAGCTGAGTTGCTTGATCACATTTGTTGCATTTACATATTTTTAGGAGATGATAAGGCTCGAATGGAGTGAGATGAAAATTTTTACTGATAGACGTATATTTATATATGTATTTTGTGACCATGATAAATATGTATATTTTGTTAGGATTATTAGAAAATCAAGATCAATATGTAAATATTTTGGATGTAAATAGTTTTGATGCATATAAAAAAAAACATGATGATGATGATATTTCGCTTTATTTTTATACTATTAATGATGAATTCTTAGTGACTTTGTGTAATGAAAATTAGAAGGTAAAATAAATTCGTACCAAACAGATCTTAGACAAAATAATCTATTGCATACTCATTTTGTATAATTTATTATCATTTATTGATTATATCAGGCCAAGTTCGTGACATTTTTCATCTTGGTTCAGCCCCCTCACGAAGAGAGTGTCTTTATTTATAAATTTTGGTAGTAACATGATTCATAAATATTGTTGGAATTCAGACAACTCCATCGGATGACTTAAGGTCTGTTTAAAACAGTTGTTACTGTTTGAAGAAGCAGAAGTGAAACTACTGCAGAAAAAATAATTTTCTAAAAAATTGTGGTAGTTATTAAATATTTATTTTATTTTCAAAAGGTAAGACCGCAATTTTTTGACCATCACTATACTTTTACAACTCAAGTTGAAAAAAGACAACTTTCTACCACATAAATTTTCCAAACAGAATTGTGGTGGTGGTTTGAAAAGCAAATTAGGCAGAAAGCTATCCCAAATAGACCCTTAGAGTGAGTCCCATCATCTCATGATATCTTTTGAAAATTTAAGTTTGGTAATAATATGTAAATTAAGAGATCTTACACTTGTTGGATATATGTCGTCAAGACGCCTTATTTGACTATAATCTTGTCAAATTCGGAGATCGTTTGATCTTTCTCCAAGCTTTTCTTCATGCTTTAATTATTTGATTTCGGTTCACTCCAACTCATATTAGAACATACATATTTGAAATTATATATGTGTGTGCGTGTGTGTGCTTGTGCGTGTATTTTGGGAGTGAAATTAATTCGTTAGCAACCAAAATCAAACAAAGCAAAATATGATCGATTAGACTCCTACTTTTATCCAAAAAACTTCTGACTTTCGTAAACGCCAATCACCGTCGATCATTGCCCAATGGCCGTCGTCGACCAATGTCTACCCTTGCTCGCCACCGTCGGTGAAATCTGCTAGCTAATGATGTATTTCAAATATGGTGTAAAGATGAATCTCAAATGCGACATATTGGAGTCGTGACGATAACTTATGGTCTCTGTAGCCGCCAACCACCACCTACCATCCACGATCCACTACCGCCAGCTGCGTGTGCTCACCGCAATTAGAGAATTTTGTAGCTAATTTTGTATCTCAAATAAGGTGTAACAACATATCTCAAATATCTTGTATACGAATAACATCGTATTAAAAATCTGATGATAACTTCCAACGACAACGACTTATGACAATCATATTCATAATACAATAATTTCTTCAGACTTATATATATATATGTGTGTGTGTGTGTGTGTGTGTGTGTGTGTTGCATACCGACAAGTTTTGTCTCTGTTGCAATCTAATAAACACGGGTGATAGGTTGCAACCACCAACTGGTGTGACACCAGCAATGATGTGTGACCAGTCACCACTGAAGCTTCCAATTACGTCATATGTGACAAGCTGCTGTTGCAACTTCTATGACTTCTGTTATCAATTGAAGCTACTGCAACTACCAAACACAAACTATGTCATCAACTATTGCTTATATGGCTAATTGCTACTACACGTACCAACTACGACCTATGTGACCAACTACCACCTATTTGGTTAATTGCTACTGCAACTTCCGACTATGACCTGTGTCAAACTAACACTATTGCAATAATCGACTATGAACTATGTGGCTAACTGCTACAACAACTTCCAATTATGACCCTTCTGACAAATTTACACTACTGCAGTTGCCAACTATGGTTTATGAGACTATCAACTAGGACCATTGTGACCAACTATAATTTATATGGCTAACTACTTTTACAGCTTACGAATACAATTTTTATGGCCAACTAACGTTGTTAATATAACTAACTACGACCTATGTGAGCAACTAAGGCCTATGTGGCTAACGTCAACTGTAGCTTCTAACTACAGCCTCTATGGCCAACCAACGCTACTGTGGCTACCAACTACGGCCTTTATGGCAAACCAACACTATTGCAACTATCAATTGCTGCATTTGTGATTAACTATGTCCTCTATGGCTAACTATTACTACAACTACGAACTGCGACCTATTTAACTATGACATATGTGGTTAACTGCTATTATAGCTTCAAACTACGACCTCTGTGGTCAACTAAAACTATTGTGATAACCAATTATGACCTATATGACTAACTGCTACTGCAACTTCCAACTATAACATTTGTGATCAACTAACTCTACTGCAACTACCAACTATGGCTGTGTGCCAAACTACGACCCATGTAGCTAACTGCTACTGTAACTTCCAACTACAACCTATGTAGCTAATTATTACTACAACTTCCAACTATGACTTTTGTGGTCTACTGATGCTTTTGCAACCCACGACCTATATGACCAGCTCCAATATATGTGGACAACTATTATTATAGATTCCAACTACGACTTCTATGGCTAACCGATGTTAATGCAGCTACCAACCACGACCATGTAACAAACAACGACCCATGTAGCTAAATGTCATTAGAGCTTTTAATTACGATCGATGTGTCCAACTACTACATATGTTGCTAATTGATACTACATCTTCCAAATACAATTTTTGTGACCAAACAATGTAATTGCAACTATCAACCACGTCCTATGAAACCAACTACGAGCTATGTGGGCAACTGCTACTATAATTTTCAACTATGACCTACACAACAAACTGATACTTTTCCAGTCACGGATTATAATTATTATGACCTTTTGCGGCCGAATATCTCTATTATTGCTGAGAACATGCATTTGTCGTAGCCCAATTACAACTATTAAAATTGGATAACTATTGTAGATCCGCGATTATTAATATTGTAATTTCATATGCTTTAATTTAAGAGAAGAGTGGACACCTATGCATTTACACACATAGTCAATTATTTTGACTATGCAAGGCCTCATGATTCTTTTCCTTTTCCCGGGTTTTTCCACCTAAAAATCTTGGCGTCTCTTTGCTTGTTTTCTATTATTAGTATCTGTGTTGGATCTTCGTACAATGTTGAGACGTTAAATTCTTACTCTAATGTCGTGAATTTAGGCAACAAAACTATCCAAAGAAAAAAACAAAGAAAAAGAAAATTACAAACCATTAAAAAATAAATACAAGGCCCAATATTAAACCTACTGCTCATCATCTCGAGCAACAGCAGCCTCTAATACAGTCACATCAGTCTACATTCAAAAAAATATACACAAGTGCATTGAATCAAACAGATCAGATATCTATAACTTTGTTCATCTTATACCCCTTTCAGCTGCAACACTCTAAAAAAATCAAAGCTCTAAAGAACATAAAATTTCTACTCCTCATTTTTTATCTCCATCCGAAGAACCATCAACAGCAGTTCCATCACCATAGAACTTACATAGAGAAGCAAACATGAGGAAGCTCAAAGAGGCCAGCAAAGCAAGAAGCCAGTAGTAATTATAAAGCTTAGCTTCCCTCATATTATCTGAGAACCAACTCGAATCCTTCCCAGAACTAGCAGTGAAGATTTCCACCATTGATATCAGAAAAGCACTCACAAAGCTTCCCAGACCAAACACACTGAGATAGAGCCCAAACCCCACTGTTCTCATCTTCTTCGGCACCTGACTGTAGAAGAATTCCTGCATCCCAACCACTGTAAACACATCAGAGACTCCCAACAGAATGTACTGAGGCAGCAGCCAAAAGATGCTCAGCTGCTTCTTTAATGAATCTGGTTCTTCAAGCATCCCTCCTCTGTTCGAAATTTCAAGCCTTTTCATCTCAACCAAAGCTGCCACCACCATGGCGACAATAGATAGAAGCATGCCGATTCCAATTCTCTGAAGCACAGTAATGCCTTTATCATCTCGTGTTATCAAGCGAGATAAGGGGATTATGAGCTTGTCATATAGAGGCATCAGCATTACGATTGAGATAGTTATTGCGCTCTGAAGCATTGCAGGAGGGATTACGATTCTGTTGCCAATGTTGTGTTTCATGACGATGCCTTGATTAGTGAAGAATGTGGCTGGTTGCTGAAATATGACTGCGAACATGAGCAGCACCATCCATATAGGCAATAGCTTTAGAATCACTTTTGCAATGTTTGGAGATTTTTCGACTTCTGGAACAAATGGATCTGAAGTTTCATGGAAGTCATCTCGAAGTGATTTCTGCTGCAATCTACAGGGAGATAGAGAGTGAGAGAGAATACATCTAACATGAGATTATGAAATGGTCAAATTATGTGTATTTCAGAATCTACACATGTTGATTGGTGGTATTATGGTTAATACCATCATAATACCACAAAAATCCGCACTTATCCACACCAATCTGTCCGCACCAAATATTTCATCATATGTTTGTGAAGTTGATCTCTTCCTTTCATTGAAAATTCTTAATCTCCAATTCAATTGGCTTGTTTGGAGTAGTTGCAATTTTTTTTTAAAAGTGGTTGCCAAGATTATTGAGTATGGTAAAAACAATTGTGTATTATACCTCTTTTTTTTTTCAAAAAGTCAGAGAAGCTTTCTTACAAGACTGTTTTGTAACAGTTTTAACAAATTATGTAAATCTAGATTTGTTAAATCCTAACAGTATCAACATTTAGTAAATCAAGGATTTAAGACAGATCTGAGAAGAGATTGAAAAAAAAGTATTGAAACAAACCTTTAAAAATTATCATTTTTATGACCCACAAGATTTAAGTTAAATCCAACTTAAAGACGGCCCGTTAATAGCTATGATTATATAAAAAACATTTTTTACTACAAAAAAATTTGGAATTAGTAAGAAGGGAATATTCAAATGGAGTTGTAGAGATGATGTGGAAAGCAACCATAAAGAAAGCTATCCTAATGGACCCTAGAGGCTTTACTTGCTTGGACTCTTGGAATATTTATATTATACAAGTGTCATCTCAATGTGATGGTATTGAGTTTAGTATCAAATCATAGATGCGAGAAATATTATCTAGGCTGAATGTTGATCCCTTTTTCTCTGCATTCCCCAACTATTTTTCTTATGATTTGACTTCTGATTTTTCCTTACAAAACATAGATTGAACCCTTAAACTGAATGAATCACTGAATAGGCAAAAAGAAAAGCACTAGCACCCACTATAGCAGAAATTTTAAGCTAATAGATGAAAAATAACAACTTTCTTAAATCATTTGAAGTAATTGAAGAACCAAAAGCAGGACAACTTACTCAAGCTCTACAAACTCATCATTTTGTGAAGGCAAAGAGATCTTTGGAGAAACAAACTTTGAAATAGACCCCATTGCTGCTCTGACAACGCCATAGAGCCATTTTTTCCTAACTTTAGTCTCTCTTTGGACATAGAAACGAGAGCCACACAAGAAGAAAGTAACAGATAAAGCCATGGCTGCCGCAGGGATCGAAAAGCCAAGCCCCCAGCCAAAGTTATCCTGTATATAAGACATGGTTGAGTTCCCTAAGAGGCTCCCTGTGCAGATACCGAAGTACCACCATTGAAAAAAAGAGCTCTTTTTGTTGGCTTTCTCCTCTTCTTTGCAATCTTCCTCAAGCTCCAGCTGGTCTGCACCAAAAGCTTGTAAGGATGGGTTGTACCCACTTTGGCCTATGGAGATCAGGTAGAGTGGAAGAAAAAGCGTATAGATTGGCATCCATGTATCTAGTAGTGCCCATGATGTTAATCCCACAAGTCCCTTAGAAAAAAAGAGAAGAAGAGGAAAAATTGGTAAGTATGAAGGTGGGGATGTAAAGAGACCGCACTAGTTAGGTTCACTTTAGGGGCGGCCTTGTAACAGTGATTTTAAAACTTTTAAGACAAAAAAATAATTATACTCATTTAATTATAAATTTAATTATGTTAACATTTTAATTATAAAAACAGGGGTCCCTTTTTTTTAAAAAAAATTTATATTACTAATCTAACAAATAAATTCTATATTCAGGAGTCTTTTTCTGAATCTTAGAAGTGCATGCGGAGTGTAGAGCAAAATTCACGACTTTGTTAGTGCTAGTCATTGAAATCCGCAGTAATCTTCAAATTTTGATTAGCTTCAGGTGCGATATGACTCAATTCGGTCTATCTTTCTTGATCCAATCACTCTATTTACCTCTTGATTTAAATGTGTCTATGTGCTTTTTTATTTCAAGATGTACAAATTTATATCGAGTCTTTCCCTCAGAACATAATTTTTTTTCCCATTAAATCATATCAAACTTGACCCCCCCACCAATTCTTCTCAAAATCATTTCTTACCCAAGTCATAGCAATAAAATCATTCAGCTCAAACAAATACTTCATAGCAAAAGTACCAACTTTCCTCAAAACTACATAAAAAAAATATATAAATTTGTGTGCAAAGCTCACCATAATGTAAAGCAGGGAAGAGGAAGTGATAGTGGAATATCTATCCCAGTACGCATCAACAAGCATGGAACTAACAAGAGGAAGCATCGACGTCACTCCATTCCAGCCGCTGACGGTCTTCGCAGCCTCCGAAGCGCTCATCTTCACATTGCCGCCGGTCAGGTATGTCACCAGGTTCGATGAAACCCCCTTATAAGCAAACCTCTCCACGCTCGCAACCACTGCTCAAACTTCATCAATTCATTTCAAACATAATAAAAGAAAAGGATTAAAAATTGATTAACATATGATTGAGGAGCTCTCACCAATGACCAGAATACAAGGCTTGCTGAGCCCCCGTGAAGCCATTCTTCTTTCTTTCTCCTCCTTCTCCATCAAAGGTGGCTCCTTTCTTCCCTAAATATGAAGTTTTGGTGGGCTTCTGCTTGCTGAGTGGGATTGCCACCAGTACTTTTGTGTTGTTGGAAGGCAATGAGAAAGGAAAAGAAGTGTTTTTGTAGGACTCCTTTTTCTATTTGTTTGGAGCTTTTCAATAGTGGTGCGGAAAGGCTAAAGAGAAACAACTAAAGAAGATAGGACGCAATATTTCCTCCTTCAAGAGAGGAATGCTCCGCATATTTATAGTAATAATTTATAGTATTTATCATTGTAATTAATACTATTTATTTAGAATCTTTTCATTAATTATATCTTTTGTGAGGCACTTCTCATTTTTATATAGAATAAATATAATATTTTGTTCAATATAATAATGTATGTGAATATATAATTCCTTAAAATGTTAACATAATTAAATTTATGTTAGATTAGCAATATAAAATTTATTTTAAATTGATTATAATATTTGATTAATGTACATTATGCTTATTTTTTTAAAAAAATCATAATTATAAAAAAAAATTTTGGTCAAATTTAAATTGGTATGCATACCTGAATAGGTTTGTTAACACTATTTAAGGCTACGTTTAAGGGAGCTTTAAAGTTAAGCGAAGCTCCTTTGAACTCGATGTTGCAGACTGGAGGGAGGGATCTGCTTTCTTACAAGGGGCGAAAAATATCATTTTAGCGGACGAGTGTCGGCCTACGCTCGTGAAATATTATCTTACCGAATATCATATTGCACTTTATCTGCATTTCCTCACACTAGATGGAAGTGAGCCGCTGCCCCAAACGAAACCTGAATCTATATATATATATGCTCTTAAAATGAAATTTCCGATGCCTCATAACAAACAACCAACAAAAGTCGCGCAGGGAACGTAGGAAGTTGTAGCGTCTTGTCTTCACGCCAATAACAAACTGTACATTATAGTTAAAATAGGGGCATTAACATACATTTCTTCTAATTTCTGTGTATTTACATATCTAACCTTTAAACATTCCTTCTTACATTTATAAAACTCAAATATTTCGTAGCACAAATAAAAAATATCATAAATTTAATTTTTATGAAACACATTTTTTATACAAGGGTAAAATGATACGTGTGTAAATATTGAAGATTAAGTGTAAAATAAAAAAAGTTATAGAAATTGAGTGATTTGTGTAAATTTTCCTCAAACATGTTAGTATTAATGTGTATCGAAATATTGATAAAGATTTATGTTTTTATTTTAATATTGAATGATAATTTTATGCTGTTGAACCCAAAAATGTTTGGAATCTTGCCCAAGGAATAGAGCATAGAATATATGATGATGAATGAACGGTAAAAGTGAGTCGCTCCTCCCTTTTTCCTTCATAATGAGTCTCCTATTTATAGGTATAGGAGATACATTTAGTACATAATTACATTTATGCCCCCACGCTATACAAATGAATTTAAGGATATTAAAGTCAATTGTATGATATGTCAAAATATGTTAAATAAGTATCTGCTGATTGGGGAGACCCTTTGCTCTTCGTGTCATCCTTGTTCGTTCGTCTCTAGCTGGCCAAATTATGAGAGGATAATATGAGGGCTTCTCAGTTGACCTTTTCTATGACTTCCTCAAAACCCTAGTTCGCCTTTCTCGCTCGCTCGGTGATAGATAGTCCTTCGATTGGCTGATCATGTAGATATTCTTTGTTCTGTTTCGATGTCAGTTAGTTTGCCATTAGGTTAGACAATTCAATCAATTTTTTGAATAACACGATTTAATTTCGTTGACCGGTCTTAACTCATTTTGGTTGAGGACCCATCTCGCTTGTCGTGTTGTTTACCCCTTCATCGAGATTCATGTTTCCCGAATCCGACCCTACACATAAATACAAGTAATTTAAAGCTTTTTTATATGTGATATGAGATATTTGAATGAAAAAAGGAAAAAAAATAAAATCATAAAATTTAACTCAATTAAAGTTATTATATCATAATAAGCCAATATTATACTTAAATATTCTTCAATGCATTAATATATATTAAAAAATCTTTTCTATGGTGGTAGCAAGTAGAGTTTTAAAATGTCAAACTTGTAAAATGGTGCTGGCAACCATTTTACTTGTAGGGAAGATTAGGCAATAGAAAGAAAGGTGTCATACATTGATTCTTGGCGCATAGTAGGCGTTAGATGATACTTCATAGAGAAGGTCAAATATGAGTCATTGGTCAATAAAAACTTTGGATGTTGAGTGATGATTTATTGAGATTGTTAGAAGCCAAACCATGATTGATGATTTATTAAATTATTCTCCTTATAAATGAAAAGATTTATGATAAAACAACAGACATTGAATATCATTGACTAACATAAATCAAATATTTACAAGGTTTGGATGATGATCGACAAGGAATTGGATACTAAATAATAGTTAGTGATCGATTTGGTTATTCTTTGGAAGATTGATGGCCAAAATGAAGTTTGGTAGGCTTTGTCCGTTAATGAATGTAAGACAATATCAAAACTAAAATGGGGCAAGTACATACAGACCACCCTCAACTTGTCATTTTTATCAAAGTCTCGACAGTTTGATTGTGGCACTCTCAATTACGTTGCTTTGGTAGTTCAAAAATAAATCACATGGATGATTAATTTGTAAATATCAATATCTGAGGTGGTCTATAAGTAATTATCCCTAAATTAAATGAGGATTGGTGGGAGTGTCAAACATCACATGATGATTTTGGGAAGCTTGTAGGAAGTCATTGTATTTATAAAATTATTTTTTATGAAAGTTATTTGAAAAATTAAATAAAATCAAGATATTTTATCCAAAATTTATTAAAATTATAATGAGTGTAATAAATGTTGTTTAATAACACTATATATTGTATTCATGTAAAGTATAATGATAGAATTTAATTTAAAATATTATTTGCCAAAGTTTTCTTATTATGCTATCCAATTAGACCTATTGGTTAAGATCTTAATTTATTAATTAACTGTTTTTTTAACTTTGATGGCATATTTGTATGTAAGTTTATGTTTAAATATTTTTTAATTTTTTTAAATATGTATTTATTTATATTCTTTGGATCGTCAGTGCCGAGTATCTCGGTCTATTGGTTGGCATCCTTGGTGTAAGACCCCTCAATTCAAGTTTCGAATCTCCCTCTGGCGACATGAGCTTTAAGAAGTTTGGGACTTGAATTGTTAGAGACATTTGGATTTGCTGAAGGCTCATATAATAGCCTCTAGCCAATCTTTTTTTAAAAAAGGTTATTCTTTGTATCACATACATTTTATGGGCTTTTAACGCAAAAGGTTTTGGAAGTCATGATGTTATTGATTAAGCATAATTCTCAATGCATATCACTTAGGATATATTTTGGAGTGATGTTAAGGATTAACTTAGTTATGATTTTAACAAATTTATAGTCAAATTGAATGTTTTAAGAGAATGAACCCAACAACATAGAATGTAAACCGATCTAGACCCAAATAAGTCCAAACTAATTATATAAAGCATGATTAAAAATTTCGGAATATTAATTGAAGGACCAAATGATCTCCAAATTTTACATTCAATCTAAGTTAGTGTCGCAATTGAGAAATGGAATGAGCCAAAGATTACATAAGTTTGGGTCATTATGTCACTTAAATGCTAATAGAACTATCTAATAATAAGGGAATCAATGAGTTATCAAATAAAGTGCTTGGAATATAAATTAAATTTGTCAAAATATCACTCTAAAAAATTATAAATTAAACCCAATTGTCAACATAAAGAAGAGATCTTACCAAGTTCAAAGAAATCTTGGAGATTGAAAAACTCTATTTAATGTCCAATGTTAGACAATCAACAACGCCACCATTAGCTCACTGCCATCATTTCACAATCATCACTTCATTGACATCTTCTAATCGCCATTGCTTGATTAATTGATGTTGTTCTTCATATTGTTGTTATCCAACTGGTTGCCATCGTCTAGACATAATTGTTCAATTATTGACATCCGATTATTTTTTACTAACCAATCACATTCACCACATCATTAAAGACCGAGTTATTATGGAGTGTATCACTTTGTAGTTGATCACATTATCCTACATGATCCACAACTCATGCAACCCACAACTCTCACCTCTGTGACCTACAAACATTTTCACAACTCATGCAGTTCCAAACTTTGGCCTTTGTCGCCTAAGAACGTTATCACAACTCATGTAACTCCAAACTCCATCCTTTATGGCCTACAAACTTTATCATTGTTCATGCAGTTTCCACCTTCGATCTCTGCAAACAACGAATGTTATCATAGCTTATGCAACTCTCAACTCTAGCCTCTACGACTAACAAACACTATTCCAACTGTCTGATATGGTCTATTGGACGAACAACGACTTACACGGCTTATAGCTCTCCGAGCTCCCAACTTTGGTCTCTACTGCTTATGGAAGTTATCATAACTCATAAAGCTCCCAAATCCTGTCGTTGTAGCCTATGAACATTATTCCAGCTCCCTGTTATGGCCAATGTGACTAACTATGACCCACTTGGCTCACAAATCACAAATCTTCCAAATACGTCCTTTATGCATTAAAGACTTTATTAAAACTCCCTACTATGATCTATGTCACCAACTATTGTCTGTGCAGCTCGCATCTGATCTCTATGGCCTGCAAACATTATTGCAGCTCCTTATAATGGCCTCTGTGGTCAGTTGATGCTCTTGAAACAACTATCTACTATTCACATAACCAATTGTTATCATAGTTTTCAACTATGACCTCTATGACAAACTGACGCTACAGATACAACCTACACACCAGGCTACTGCCTCAATAGCAATCAACTGCGGACTTCACGACCTGTTGCATCTATTATTTTTGAAATATCATTATACATCAGCTTTGTCATTTTATCTTCCTTAAGGAGAAGAGCTGGTGGGTGTACTCAAAATTACATTGTCGATTATTTTAATTGGGCAAGGCCGCAAGGTTTTTTCATTTTCTAGGATTTTCACGTAAAAATATCTTGCATCTCATCCAATCACTTTAATTACATGACTGTGTGTTGGATTTTGTTGCGATGCTAAAACGCTAAATACTCATTTTACAACCATAAATCTTCTAGCATGCTCAAATATTGAATCTCCAATTTTGATATTTATCAATCAGAGAATCATATTTTTAATCGAGAACATTATAACCAAGCAAGAATTAGCCCCCAAGACTTATTCGCGAAGAATTGTATGTGTAGGAAGGAAGAAAGTCAAGTTCAGATCCTCTAACTTCTTAAAATAATCTCAGTCAATATAATTGCTTTTTTCTCTTTTGCCGGACTTTGTTTTTTTTATTTTTTTGTTGGTATTTTCACATAAAAATTTTAGTGTCTCTTGCACTATTTCTTTATTTATTTGTGTGCATAATTTTTCTCATGAATTATGATGTTAAATTTTACTCTGCTATCATGAAATTTTAGCACACAATAATATTAGTATATTCTTATATATATATATATATATATATTTAATATCTTCAAGCTGGTATGGTTGGCGAAGACATTTGGGTAGGGTTGCCAGAGACATGGGGATGGGGTGAGCAAAAGCATATGAGGTTCATCATGACATCGTCAAACCATGAGATCATAAGGTCATGAAAAGCAAGGGGACATGAGCATGAAGATGTTGGAAAAGCAATCTCCTAGTGTGAAATCATCGCAACATGGAGGGGTGAAGTACTAAAGCTTGGGACCATAGACGAGTCAAGTGGAGTTGAGTTTGTCTTGGACTAGACTTGGCATGATCGTATTATAAGTGTTCATGTTCAGCTTGAGGACCGGTCGGGCTTTCAAATTTTATCTTTGAGTTTTTGTTAAAATTAAATCTTTATTAAAATTCCTGCGCATGTATATAACTACTCTTCCTATTAATAATAATTATTTATTATTCGTTATTTTTTTTAATTAAAATGTTGTACATTCGAGAAAGTTGATCGCTTCGATGAATCTGCTGTTGTGAAAACTGACGGCCATAAAGTGAAAAATGGAACGAGAAAATTTGCACGCAGAAAAAAAAACATCAGAGCGACAAACAGATTTACGTGATTCGACAAATTTGCCTATATCCACGGAGCTGCAGAGGATTTTACTACTTCGAGTAATTACACCGTCGAACGTCTCGACGTTTACAAGAAAAACTCTATTTTCTTCTCTCTCTTTTCCTTTCTCTCTCTCTTCCGCTCTTTCTTTTAGCTCTCAAGAGGACTTGACTTGGTCTTGCTTGGCTTTGCATTTCCTTTAGAACAACAGAGACTATTTATATAAATCATGAGAACGGTAGGTGGGAGGTAGGTGAGCAGTAGATGGGTGTTGTAGATGAGCGGTAGGTGGGATACTTAATTAAAAAACTAATTAAATTCGGTGGACAAAATCTCCACGTTATCCAACACCTGCCTTTAAAAATAAAAGCGAATATCTTTAAGTGTTTAACCAGCCAAGGGCCAAAGCTTACAGAGGATGAGGACATGTTGAGCTCATTTCGAGGGCCAAATATTACGGAGAATGAGAACATGGTGAGCTCATTTCCAAATCACGTGTTGTACGCCTTCAACAAAATAAACAATAAAATAAACACATAACTATGCCCCATTTGGGGTAACTTATTTGGTGCACTTAGTTTTGAAAACATATTCATGACCATTTGAGTAAAATGCATCTTTGCAGCTTATTCAAAATATCTCGTTTTCAAGTCGCTGAAATTAGCTTTTTCACATCATTTATGGCTAGGTTGAAAACTACAATCTCATCTTTTTTTTTTTTTTAATTATAATAATCATCACAGTTTTTTGAACAACAAATTATTAATAAGCTGCTTCTACTCCAAACAGATCTTGTATAAAAGATAAGCCGCGAAAAGAAGAGAGTCATCTGACTCATCTCATACATTCAGTATTCCACACAGTCGAGCGATATCTCCTCAAAAACTCAGAATCACGGTATAACACAAAAAATAATAATAATAAAAAGAGAAATTTACATTCCTAGCACACATTGCTTATGTATTTACATATATAAAAAAATTTATGCTTACATAGATATCATTTTACATAAAAATGTGTATTCTATGCTTAAAAAGCGACAATAGTACTAAATGTGTGAGTTATATGATTACATAAAAAAATATATACACTATGCATGTAAATGCCAAAATAAAAAGGGAGATTTACTTACATTACGACCTAATTTCTGTGTTGTGTGGTATTTTTTATATTATTTTAAAATTGAAATAGTGAAATTTTTTATATAATATAAAAAATAGGTCGGTATAAATATAAAAAGTAAAATGTATATGTTATATATGTAAATAGATATGAATTGGGTGGCATGCATATAAATGTCCCAAAAATGAAATTGATTAATTCATAGGTGGCATTTTATTTAAGCAAAATTTACATAAATACGATATAATTATTATATATCTATATACATAATATTTAAAATTTATGTTTGTATTTGTAGCTCTTTTGGGCTATAAATTTATCCATACAAGGCTATATTTAATTTTTGAAAGTTAATTATAATGATGTTTTTATATAATGTTAAGGATTTGATGATATGCATGTGCGAGTAAGTTTGGATGCTAGATATGTACAAACATAAGAATTGTGTAGTGCGTATGTAAATGCTCTCTCAATTAAATTGTCGTTAACTTAAATATTTAATATCTAAAATTAATATTTTTATGTAATATTTTGATATTATAACTACTTTAAAATATTTGCACAAAAAACATATTTTTGGTAAAAAGGTAAAAAGGTAAAAAGGCAATGCATGCAATTATTTTTCATATGATATTAAAATTTTAATTTTTATATAAATAAATATAGTATATTATTGAATCCAAATTTGTCGGGTAGATTGTACTCAAGGAATGAAGTGTTGCGCCGAGAAGAGAGAGAGAGAGAGAGAGAGAGAGAGAGAGAGAGAGAGGGGAGAAGTGGAAGACTTCCCCATCTTCTCATTTTATTTCATTAAAAATATAAGTTACAAGTGGGGGGAGGCAAAAGCCCATTTACATGAAAGGGTCTTCCTATTTATAGTTGATAGGAATGACAAGAAGTGAACACTAAAGGAAAAGTGTTAAAACTGGCAGAAAAACCGACAAATTTTTACACCTGAATTGTTCACTGATAGTTTTTGTGCTCATTTTTTTATCTTAGTTATTTGTAATGACATAACTACAACATATATCGTCACTTATCAATTGTATTTTATCTTTTGTGTGTTTTAATTATAACCGACGGAATAGCCTGCCAGTTATAAGCAAATATTAATGGACGATTATAGATCGGCGGTTATCTTCGAACCTNAAGTATATTGTTGAATCCAAATTTGTCAGGTAGATTGTACTCAAGGAATGAAGTGTTGCGCCGAGAAAAGAGAGAGAGAGAGAGAGAGAGGAGAAGTGGAAGACTTCCTCGTAGTCTCATTTTATTTCATTAAAAATATAAGTTACAAGTGGGGGGAGCCAAAAACCCATTTACATGAAAGGGACTTTGTTGACCTCACTTTTGGTTGAGGTTTAGAAACTTCTTTGATAGCCTAGGTCTAGCGATAGGACTTTCCTATTGACTAGTCTTAGAAAATTAAAAAAGGTACCCCCATCATTAGAAACTCAANTGATCAATAAGTCTAAAATGATATTTGTCTTGAAATTTCGATAATCAAAACTTCGGGTCAATCCATCCATGCATCTCTCCTCAACTGATCACGGTTTGGAAATATCTCATTAGTGTCATCAAATCGGAAGTAGTCGCAATCTGTAGAAGTTATGTTTCCAGGACAAGAGTAAAATATTCTGTGTTGTTGTTTTTTCTCCTTGATTGGTAATGAACACACATATCGTCACATTATAAGAGTGAAACTTTTGAAGAGTTGGATAATCTTAAGCTCATATTTCATGTAATTATAATAGAATATTGCTCTAATTTAAAAAAAAAAAAGGGGGTTGATACAAGATTCGAGAAATTCTAAAAAAATTATAAGCATCTTAAAATCAAGAACTAAAGCTTATCGGTACACAAAAAAGAAATGTACAACACAAATTGTTATATATATTTTGAAAAAAAATACATCTAAAGGAAAACATAGAGATAAAATATGAATCATCAACTACAAATAACTAGGTGTGCTATACAAGTAAGCTCGGTGCATTCACTAAAACATCCTTAATGTCCTCACTCAACTATAACATCTCCTCGACGCATTCTCCCTCAGAAGTGTTATACTCATTCATCCTACATTTCTCTTCTTACACCGGAGATCTGGCATGATGTTGGTTGGCTCTCTTCAGGCATGTAGGTATGATCATCATCTAAGACCCTGAAATCGATATCATCTTGGGATGGATACTTCCATATAAATTATGGAGCACAGTCGTTGCAACAACTATCTTCACCTATATTTTAAAATAATATATAGGCATATCTCGAAATATGACTCACTTCTTCTTTCATATACAAAATGTTCGCTCAACGACACTGTGTAATTACGAGTGTCTTTTGTTGAAAAGCTCATTCCTCCCTCTAATCACTTGTTTGTTGCGCTCAAAGTCGAAGGGGTAATATCTCGTGTCGTGAAATGCTTCAAAAAAACTCGTTGCAATGGATATCCCGAATCAACAAGATAATAGTTTCCTTAATAATGACAACATTAGCGGATTAGTTCAAATGGAAATATAATAGTGAAAGATTAGTTAAATGCACCGACGTTGTGGAGGTGTCGGGATTTTGTATTCGGGTCGTTCGGTTGCAATTTTAAATATTATGTTAACTCGTGCACTCTCTCCCCAAACAGTCATCATAAATGTAAAACACATGTTGAAATCACATAAGACTAATATATTTTGTGTAGCAGCTCCACACCTACCGATGTAGGCTATATTTTTCTCATTCCTCATGTGTGTGTCAACATGAATTCCATCAATTGCTCCGATGTAGTTCTTATTATAAAAAAATGACACAATATAGGCTATGAATAAATTTTCTTTAATTTATTGAAGTAAGAATAGAGAGCGAGATCAATACCTTGAAAAACGACATGTTTCTTGGATCACTACGGATTTCTCAAGGTGTCGGAGTAAAAGATGGGTCCAGCGGTTTGACGATGCTTTAGTCATTTTATTTAAAGAGTTAATTCCAATGTGGAAATACTTGTTTATCGTCCATGTAGAGTGTTGTAAACACTCAGAAGCAACACGATGGATTCGTTGTGCATCATATTGAAGAGCGTGATAGTTAGGACTTCTCGGGACGTAAATCAAGAAGGTCCATGTAAACCAAATTTGGATTCCAATTCATCTAACAAATCATAGAAAATAGCTTTTTTACATCAGGAGCATGCAGTGAATCTGACTTGGATGAGCATCCATAAGTTTACCAACCCATTTGTCACCCACAAATGCGATGAGACATAATTGGTTTTACAACCAAGTCTCTGGTGGTACTCATGAATCATACAAACAGTGCTGGAAATGACTCGCTTGCTCAGCTATCTTTATAATCTCCTATTCATTTGGTGGCTCCATTTGTCTAAAAGAATAATGTCAATCTTATTTCAAATGAATATGTTATTCTCAATACAAATAAATGCTTAACTTTCACGCAATGAAAGTAGTTTAACTATAGAAATTCACAAATAATGAAACATCAGAAATAGTACACACAAGTCATAGTTTACAATAGAAATATCAAATGTTACAAATAGTCACTCTCTTATACTAGCAAAAAATAAAAAAAATGATGTGCATGCTATCTAACTAGTGTGACCCTCTAAAGATTAATGGAGTTAAGGAATCCTCCATTTAGGGAGCAGTGTAAAGAAAGCTACTTGCTTGTTTCGATCCTCCAAAATTTTAATTGCAAATAAGTAGAGGGATAAGTATAATTTTTGGAATTTACTCGAGTAGCTTGACAATATCTGTCATTGTTGGATATGCATGGAGAGTTGTGCAAGCACTTAAAGTAATACTTGTGCAGTTTTTCACCAGCTGTGATATATATTGGGATAAATGAGCTGCCTTAATTTTACTTCTCTTTTTCCCTTTTTTTGTCAAGTGTGCATGTCGCTTGGAGTGACTGGACTTTGGGTGATCTCTTTCATCCTATTGTTCCTTGTAGACCTCATTGGAATTAGCAAATTCAAGTTCATCCAAATTATGGGTTGGCTCTTCAATCGTAGCCCAAATGTTGACTCATGTTGCTACAATACCGAGGAATATAGTATTTAGCTTCTCCTTCAGCTCTGAGTCAATGCGAGCAAGTCTAATTTTTTTTTTTGCATGTGATAAACCAACAATTAGTAATCTTGATTTCTAAGAAACTAAATTTTAAAGTAAGCAATATTTAATGTAAGATGTTCTACTTACTGAAATCTTCTCCTACATCCACTCCTCAGGTGCATCAACTATTTTTCTAATAGGGTCTCATCCTAAACCAGTGGCCCCTCTCTTTAGCTCCATCCAGAACTTCCAATCTTTAATTTTATCCCCTTTTTTTTCAATTGAGTTTTGTTGTGTAGACGACCAGTTCTTTCTTGAAAGAGTTTTGTTATATTTTGTCAACCTTTCTTATAAAAATGTGTAGTTTGTATATTGCCCTTTTCTACCACTCTCATGCATAAATCACAGAAAATTATCTATCCCCCTTTCCCAAATAGTGGATATCCCACCTTTTTTTGTTTACACATCTGATGTCTATGTAAAAAAAAGAAATGTATCAACATAATTTGGCATGTACAACAGCAATACTAAAATCTAAAACAAAAGTATGGCAAATAAGTAGTAAATGTGGTGCTAAGAATTAATTTATAGATATAAAAAATAGCTTCATCAGGAATCACCAATTGTGTTCTCCATGCATAAAAATTAGGTAGTATCAGTGTCAAATTAGCATGGTTGTTTTCTTTTTCATATCCACAATTAGTAATTTGTTGAGCCTTTTATTCTTTTTTTCTATCATTGCTCTACTAAATATTTAATAGGAAATGTGAAATGTGCCCACCAAATCGCACTCCAAAAGCATCACAATAAATGGAAATTGGGCAACCAACAGGTCGACAAAAACATTTGAAGTAATAAGATCATACAAATCTTGAGAATCATTTTCAATAATTTAAAATCATCCAATCTACCTTAAAGCATCCCAACATGGATAGATATATGAGCATTGCTTTATAGTTTCTCTGAGAAATTTTGTTTGTCAAATTGTTTGCTCATCCATGCTCCTCATTATAGAATAATATTTTGGGGGAGAATATTGAGCACTACTTCCTTTTTTTAGTTCTATTAAGAATTTTATAAATGGAATTACATATTTTTTGTAGTAAAGTTGAAGTTTGCATGATAGATAAGTTAGCAACATATATACTTACCATGATCAACCAATAAAAGTTATGTAATGAAATATTTATGACCAGTGCACATTTGTTTCTTTCAGACTTTTTTGTGTACCTGTTCTATATTAGCATGCACTAATGTAAATCCTCATATTACATGTTAGATAAGATACCAATAACAATTTTTTTTTAATTTCTATCGTGCTAGTCAAATCGGGTCCTTGAGACAATAAGTAGAGCTCAGTGAGATCCTTTATTCATAAAAGACTCCATTGTTGACCTCACTTTTGGTTGAGGTCTAGAAATTTCTTTAATAGCCTAGGTCTAGCTATAGGACTTTCCNTGGAAATGGGGCTGACATAGCAAAACATTGCATTCCGGGAGTCCGACGCCGTCGAGCGATAACTTTCAGAAGAATGAGCGACGATAAAACCCCCTATGGATTTAAGCCAGACATGGAGCTTGAACAGTTGCAGCCATATGAGTTATAAACTCGTTGCACCACTAGGCTATCTCAAAACAACAACCTAGAAGATCAACTTGTTTAGAAACTCATAATACAGTTTGCAAGAAGATCGTCTACTGGCAGAAATACAGATGTGCAAATATGCAGCCAACGATATGAGGACAATTTATTTTGTACTTTATATTGTGTACTCATGGATGTACTAGTAATGTGAATAGCATGATGTACTTTTCATCTTTTGAGATATATACATGATATATTGTAAAAATGACTGTATGAATCAGTAATAGAATTTTACAACAGATAAATTAAATTTGCCAAATAAGTTTTCTTGATTTTTGAGATTCCTTGCTTGTACAGTATGACCTCGTTCGGTCTATATCCCCACAAAATCACACATTTTTACATAATTCTGTTTTCTGTGATATGCCTATGGAGTCACAAACTCTATATGATATTTGCAAATAAATCTTGCAAATATTTTTTTTAAAATATATATAAAATAACATAAATTTCTACACATTAAACTTTCTGAAACACAGGATATTTTAAATCAGTCTGATAACTCTGANATATACGTACATACATATATATACATACATACATATGTATGTATGCATACATATATATACGTACATACATATATATACATACATACATATGTATGTATGTATATATATATATATATACATACATACATATGTATGTATGTATATATATACATACATACATACATATGTATGTACATACATATGTATGTATGTATGTATATATGTATGTATATGTATGTATATGTATGTATGTATATATGTATGTATATGTATGTATGTATGTATATATATGTATGTATGTATATATGTATATATGTATGTATATATGTATGTATATATGTATATCTATATGTATATATGTATGTATATATGTATCTCTATATATATATGTATGTATATATGTATGTATATATATATAAATATATGTATGTATATATGTATATCTATATGTATGTCTATGTATATCTATATGTATGTCTATGTATATCTATATATACATATACATATATGTATATATGTAGATGTACATATACGTATATGTATATATGTATATATGTAGATTTATATATGTAGATATGCATATATGTATATATGTATATGCATGGTATATTAGGTTGGTCTTCTACAGAAAGTCATGTCATATATATGCATACACACATGTACAATAAAAAGGGAATCATGTGATGATTTACATACTAGTTTTTTCTTGTAGATGTTGCTTAGCCCCTTACCATGCATGGCTCAGACACATTGTGTGTTGGTAACTTTTTATGTTAACATATTTTCGTGCAGGTCGAGTCTTTTTTTTTATTATTTTTCTATGTACTTTTTTAATGTTCTTAAAAGTTTCCTTAACGAAAAAAAGATATGTGTGCCTTGTACCACATAGCTGGGGATTAGGAGTACCAACTCGTGCCCTGTACAATAACTTTACATTTGTTATTGATGTATATAATTATGATCAAATATGTATATGCGGAGTCTCGACCTTTTTTTATTTCTGGATTTTTCACCGGCCCAGTGACACCGATCTTTCTGATTATATTATTTGGCTTGTTTTATTACCTTTTATGCATGCTTGGGTGCTTACTTGTTTCATATTTTTCAAGTATGACTTGTCTGGGATTCTGACGATATAATTTAGGCTCTTTAAGATTTAAAATTCTAAATTTGCTACAAAATTCTAATAAAACTTTCAAGCTAATAAAAATTTAGGATTAAAATGTTCGAGACTTTAAAATTTGTACTTTTACTTTTCTGCATCGTCTTTAGGCCGTATTTTAAAAGGGCTACATGCATAGCTCTCACCCAAGTCATATAACAGGGCTATCAACAATAAGCTACATGCTTCTAAAGAATATCTCTTACAAGATGTGTCATAATATAGACATATGCTAGAGAGACATTTTTAGCTTATTTTATCCTTCTTACATTACTTTTGTTGTTCGCATGTTAAGTCATTTATTGTCTCAATCATAAACCTCGTATGTATCAAACGCACTATAGATCAAGGTATCTTCTTTTCCAATGCTTTCAACTTACAACTATCTGCCTTTGTCGATGTAGATTGGGGATCTTGTATCGACACTTGACATTATATTAGTGGATGTTGTATCTTGTTGGGTGAATCCATGATTTCTTGGAAATTAAAAAAATAATGTCATAATTAATTGGCTGAAATAGTGAGCAAACATGCTTGGCTTCACCAACTATTACAAAACCTTCAAGCCTCAACAACCCTCTTGATCCTTCTCTTTTATGACAATCAGACTTACTTCAATATTGTTATTAATCCTAGCTTCATTAAAATACAAAATGCATTGCCATTTCATTTGGGATAAATTCAATGATATATTCTTCAAACCTATGCCTATTTATTTGGCTCTTTAGGTTACAGACATGTTCACTAAGCCAATTACATAACCAAATATATTCTCAATTTTATCAAAAATGGGCATTATTGCATACTAGAAAATTCTCCAAAATAGAGAAATTTTGTCTCAACACAATATAATTTTCTAGAGCGCACACAAATAGAGATATAAGATAACCATATTTTTTTGACATGAAACTCTAGAAAGGAAAAAAAAAATCATGGGATTTGACCAAATGAAAGTAATCCACAAAAAAATTGAAAGCATAATAATTCACTTTTCTCTCGAATTATGGAAGACGAGATTACAAAAAATTAGAAATCATAATTTTATAATATTATTTTGTCTTCACTAGTCTTAAATTGGACAGAAAGAATTATGATTTATGGCTTCAATTGTAGTGATTAGCTAGAAAAGCTATTCACTGGTAGTTATAATTCAAGTATTTAGCCACAAAATTCATAATTGATAATTAAGCTAATCATAATTTGCTATTATGATTGTTGCTAGCGGCCATTCACCTGCACTTCTTTCAGGAAGAATATTTTAGTTTTGAGTTATTCTTCTCTTGTTCCATTCACACAAGTGGAAAATAATAGCCTTTTTATAATTTATTTAAGGGTAATTTTAATAAATTTAATCAATCGATCAAACATTTCACATTAATTTCCTTGATCATAAGTCATTTTTTTCAATTTTTATGTGCATTAACACTGGAAAATTGAAAGCTCTTCAACTCAATTGATTCATCTCGTTGAGTTGCTCAATTTGACAATAAGCATGTAAAAAATTAATATTATTTTGTCTTCTAATTAATGGGCCAAATTTTCTGAATACACTAACCGTTTAATTTGAACTTATTTGAACTCGTGTTTAATTCCTTCAATCATTTTATTGAGACATTCAATTTATTTAATATAAATTTATTAAAATTGGAGCCGGTATGATCATAAATTTGAATATAAAATATTTAAGATAACATGAGCGAAATTCATTTATTGATAAAAATTTCATGCTATTAAAAGAAAATTTTATTAATGTATAGCACGACTAGGGGTGTAAACGAGCCGAACACAAGCTGAGCTCAGCTCTTGTTCGGCTCGTTTGCTTAGCGAGTCGAACACGAGCCGTTTAGGGTTTAGGGTACGAACAAAGAGTCATTTTGACAATTCTAATCATGTAGTCATCAGATGTTAATGATTGGGACATGATTTAAAACATCATTTGAATCTAATTTAATAATTTTTATTCTATTTTATTCATTAATACTTTTAATTGATTATAAATGTTTGTAGCCTTGTAGTCAATTAAATTTTTTTAAAAAATTACTCATCAAAGATATATATATATATATATATATATATATATATATATATATATATATATANGCCCATCCCCTTACCACCCACCCCCTCCCCTCCACCCTCTCCTCAAATCCCTCCGGCAGCCACTCCATCGTCTCCGCCGCCGCCCCTTGCCAATCCCTCACGGCCCAGACAAACCGTTGCCCGCTCTCCTCAAGCCCGATCGCCGTCTCCCGCATCTGAGCCGCGTCGAACTGGCAGAGACTACCGAAGCAGGTGTATACTACGGATCGGGCCGGCTGGGTGTCGAGCCAACTCATCAGTCGGGCCGTGTCCAGGTGCGCCTGGCTGCCACGGTTCGCCCGGCCGATTTCATCATCCTCCGCATGAGCTAATGATACCGGACCGACGAACCAGACTCGACGACCCGCCCGACCATCACGAAAAATATCTGCATAAGCCGGTTCCAGCTCATAGAAAGAATTAACCACCACTCCGAAGCTCTTCTCCTCGGCCTCCTTCATCAGTTGGACCATCTGAGGAAAACTGAAGATTTCGGAAATCTCCGGTTTCGTTAACTCGATGGGATTCGGGAGATCGTCAATGAGAACTGAAGTCCCGCCATCGTCGGAGAAGCACTGGAGGGGGTTAATGAGGGTTAGACACTCATGGACGCAGAGTGGGAAAGCGCCGTGGCCGCTGAAGAGTATGAGGGGGATGCCNTATTCGGGAGATCGTCGATGAGAACTGAAGTCCCGCCATCGTCGGAGAAGCGCTGGAGGGGGTTAATGAGGGTTAGACACTCATGGACGCAGAGTGGGAAAGCACCGTGGCCGCTGAAGAGTATGAGGGGGATGCCGAGTTCGGCTGCCATGTCGGCGGTCCAGGAAAGGACGGCGTCGGAGATCAGAAAGTCGGCTCGGTGGCGGAGGAGAAGGTCGTGGAGAGATGGGCGGAGGGTGGGGATAGCGGCCATGAGGTGAGATAAATGGGAGGGAGGGAGTTTAGTGAGATTTTCGCGGTTGCCAGGGGGGAGTAGGTCGGCTGCGGAGGGAGGGAAAGGGAGGAGGATGAGATCAATTGGGAGGGAGACTGTGGGAGAAGAGTTTGAATTGGCGCGGTCGATGGCCGGGCGGGCGAGGGGTTCGTTGCCAGGGGTGGTGACGATTGTGGGGGAGACGCCGCGGCGGGAGAGGAGTTTGGCGATGTCGATGAGAGGGATCATGTGACCTGGGCTTAGCAGAGGGAAGATGAAGCCGCGGAGTGGTGGCTGCTGCGTTGTTTCTCGGCGGTTTGCAGTGTCCATCGATGCCGGAGTTGCGGTGGAAAGGGTTGCAGTGACTCTACGGAGTCAACTGAATATAGAGTTTTAAAGAAAGAGTCGGACTGGCAGGAATATCAAATTCAAGATGACGGCATGGGAATTTTACCGGCGTGCAAAGAACGAAAAAAGAGTATAAATCACACCAAAATCTTAAATTTTACACTGACAGCACCTTTTTAACGCGTTACATGTTGCCAGGNTGTTGGACCATCTGAGGAAAACTGAAGATTTCGGAAATCTCTGGTTTCGTTAACTCGATAGGATTCGGGAGATCGTCGATGAGAACTGAAGTCCCGCCATCGTCGGAGAAGCGCTGGAGGGGGTGAATGAGGGTTAGACACTCATGGACGCAGAGTGGGAAAGCGCCGTGGCCGCTGAAGAGTATGAGGGGGATGCCGAGTTCGGCTGCCATGTCGGCGGTCCAGGAAAGGACGGCGTCGGAGATCAGAAAGTCGGCTCGGTGGCGGAGGAGAAGGTCGTGGAGAGATGGGCGGAGGGTGGGGATAGCGGCCATGAGGTGAGAAAAATGGAAGGGAGGGAGTTTAGTGAGATTTTCGCGGTTGCCAGGGGGGAGTAGGTCGGTGGCGGAGGGAGGGAAAGGGAGGAGGATGAGATCAATTGGGAGGGAGACTGTGGGAGAAGAGTCTGAATTGGCGCGGTCGATGGCCGGGCGGGCGAGGGATTCGTTGCCGGGGGTGGTGATGATTGTGGGGGAGACGTCGCGGCGGGAGAGGAGTTTGGCGATGTCGATGAGAGGGATCATGTGACCTGGGCTTAGCAGAGGGAAGATGAAGCCGCGGAGTGGTGGCTGCTGCGTTGTTTCTCGGCGGTTTGCAGTGTCCATCGNTCGGCTGTTTGCAGTGTCCATCGTTGCTGGAGTTGCGGTGGAAAGGGTTGCGGCGACTCTACGGAGTCAACTGAATAGAGTTTTCAAGAAAGAGTCAGACTGGCCGAAATATCAAGTTCAAGATGACGGCATGGGAATTTTACCGGCGTACAAAGAACGAAAAAAGAGATAATATAAATCACACCAAAATCTTAAATTTTACACTGACAGCACCTTTTTAACGCGTTACATGTTGCCAGGTCGGCTGCTGTGTCACGTCAGATTTATCAGGCTTCATTCTACCAGATATACAAGATAATATTTTTACATAAATATTTTATTTAGTCCAAGTGGCATTCATTTTTTAAATAAGTTTCTATTTATATATTTTTGGTAGGGTATTTTATTATTATTTTTCAACATCTCAAGTATTGCCCTAAAAGACAAATTTTCAAGTTAAGTGTTGGCCTGTAAAAAAGAAGCAAAAAATTAAACTAAGTGATGTTGAGATGAGAATGCTCAAGTGTGTGAGTGGTTTTACATTTAAAGACAAAATGTCCAAACCAAAGATTTACCAAATGTAACATGCTATCATACCATATTTATATATAATCGACATAAGAATCCAACACCTAAAGATTTGAAATATAAATATAAAAAAAAAGATAGCTACAATTTTTGCAAGATTAATATAAAAAAATGTATATCATAATGTGAAATTCAAAAATATAAGTCGTTCGAGCAATGTAGATTAATGTCAGTTAAAGAAATGACCTAAAAAAACATGTGGTGGATCCTTACTTTAAGATATTCAACATGCATATTGCTCATATATGAATAAAGTAGCAACATATTTATGCATTTAGATTGAAGAAATGAGGACTCGCATTTATCAAAAAATCTAATCAGAAAGAAGTCAATCAAGTAAAAAACAGCCACATTGGATAAGGGACCATACTAACTGACACACCTAAAATATGAAGAGTTGTCTTTAGATGCACATTGTCTTTAGACACATTGGATAAGGGATCATACTAACTGACACAATAGTGTTTTTAGATACATTTTAATGCTTATTTTTGAGATATTGCGCTTTAATGGAAGCTATTTATGTGTTTTCTTTCAGGTACAAATAAAAAGGTGAAAAATGTTTAAAGAAGTGAAAAAGGATCAAATTTGCAGCAAAGAAATAAAAATTGTGCTAAAGTGTTTTGGGGCCTGTTGACCTCACTTTTGGTTGAGGTCTAGAAAACTTCTTTAGTAGCCTAGGTCTAGCCGTAGGACTTTTCTATTGACTAGTCTTAGAAAATTAGAAGAGGTACCCCACCATTAGAAATTCAAAAACTCTTCTTCTTTACTCAACTTGAAATTCCACATATTGATCTTCATCATTAGAAACTCAAAACTCTTCTCTTTACTCAACTTGAAGTTCCACATATTGGTCCTAACCTTTAGCATTTGGTAGGTAAGATCATTATGAAAGAATTCAAGAAGAATCCCCATAGGATTACTTGGCTTTAGGGTCAATCCTGGGTGTTGACTCAGCACTTAGTAGGTAAGATCATTATGAGGGAACTTAAGAAGAGTTCCTATAGGACTACTTGGCCTTAGGATTGACTCTGATACTCAACTTGAAAGTCTACATATTGATCTTAACCTCTAGCATTTAGTAGGTAAGATCATTATGAAACTAAGATACACCACATCTTCACAATACATTAATCCATGGTTCATTTAGAATGGATATTTATAATTCTTCATTTAGAATGGATATTTATCCAATTCTATGTGAAATGCTTAACTTAGTTTTTTGCCCCTTCCCTTGGGACCCAAATTTGGCTAATATTCCCAAATTATGCCAAAATACCCAAAATTGATCAAAGTTGACCTCATTTTTGGTTGAGGTCTAGAAAACTTCTTTAGTAGCCTAGGTCTAGCCATAGGACTTTNTACATCTATATATATACATCTATATCTATATCTACATCTATATCTATATCTACATCTATATCTATATCTATATCTATATATATATATTATGTATGTATGTATGCATGGTAGACTTTCAAAATGCACAATAAAAAGGGAATGATGAGATGATTTACATACTAGTTTTTGTTTGTAGATGCTGCTTAGCCACCCACCAGGCACGACTCAAACACATTGTGTGTTAATAACTTTTTATGTTAACATATTTTCGTGCAGGTCAAGTCTTTTTTTTATTATTATTTTTCTATGTACTTTTTTAGAGCTCTTAAATTTGTCCTTAACGAAAAAAAAAGATACGGGACGTTTTGACACGGGAACCACATAGCAGGGGATTAGGAGTACCAACTTGTGCCCTGTACGATAACTTTACATTTGTTATTGATGTATAAAAATTATGATCGAACATGTATATGCGGAGTCCCGACCTCTTTTTATTTCTGGATTTTTCACCGACCCAATGATACCGATCTTTCTTATTATATTATTTGACTTGTTTTATTATCTTTCATGCATGCTTGGGTGCTTACTTGTTTCATCATTTTTNTCTGTACGATAACTTTACATTTGTTATTGATGTATAAAAATTATGATCGAACATGTATATGTGGAGTCCCGACCTCTTTTTATTTCTGGATTTTTCACCGACCCAATGATACCGATCTCTCTTATTATATTATTTGACTTGTTTTATTATCTTTCATGCATGCTTGGGTGCTTACTTGTTTCATCATTTTTNAGATACGGGACGTTTTGACACGGGAACCACATAGCAGGGGATTAGGAGTACCAACTTGTGCCCTGTACGATAACTTTACATTTGTTATTGATGTATAAAAATTATGATCGAACATGTATATGTGGAGTCCCGACCTCTTTTTATTTCTGGATTTTTCACCGACCCAATGATACCGATCTCTCTTATTATATTATTTGACTTGTTTTATTATCTTTCATGCATGCTTGGGTGCTTACTTGTTTCATCATTTTTCAAGTTTGACTTGTCTAGGATTCTGACGATATAATTTAGACTCTTTAAGATTTAAAATTATAAATTTGCTACAAAATTCTAATAAAACTTTCAAACTAATAAAAAATTTAGGATTAAAATGTTCGGGACTTAAAAATTTGCACTTTTACTTTTCTGCATCGTCTTTAAGCCGGATTTTAAAAGGGCTACATGCATAGCTCTCACCCAAGTCATATAACAGGGCTATCAACAATAAGCTACATGCTTCTAAAGAATATCTCTTACAAGATGTGTCATAATATAGACGTATGCTACAGAGACATTTTTAGCTTATTTTATCCTTCTTACATTACTTTTGTTGTTCGCATGTTTAGTCATTTTTTGTCTCAATCATAGACCTCGTATATATCAAACGCACTATAGATAAATGTATCTTCTTTTCCAATGCTTTCAACTTACAACTACGGCATTTGTCGATGTAGATTGGGGATCTTGTATCGACACTTGACATTATATTAGTGAATGTTGTATCTTGTTGGGTGAATCCATGATTTCTTGGAAATTAAAAAAATAATGTCATAATTAATTGGCTGAAATAGTGAGCAAACATGCTTGGCTTCACCAACCATTACAAAACCTTCAAGCCTCAACAACCCTCTTGATCCTTCTCTTTTATGAAAATCAGACTTACTTCCCTATTCTTATTAATCCTAGCTTCATTAAAATACAAAATGCATTGTCATTTCATTTGGGATAAATTCAATGATATATTCTTCAAACCTATGCCTATTTATTTGGCTCTTTAGGTTACATACATGTTCACTAAGCCAATTACATAACCAAATATATTCTCAATTTTAACCAAAATGAACATTATTGCATACTAGAAAATCTCCAAAATAGTGAAATTTTATGTCTCAGCACAATATAATTTTTCAGAGCACACACAGATAGAGATATAAGAGAACCATATTTTTTACATGAAAACTCTAGAAAGAAAAAAAAATCACGAGGTCTAACCAAATCAAAGTAATCTACAAAAAAAATTGAAAACATAATAATTCACTTTTCTCTCGGATTATGGATGACGAGATTACAAAAAATTAAAAAACATAATTTTATAATATTATTTTGTCTTCACTAGTCTTAAATTGGACAAAAAGAATTATGATTTATGGCTACAATTGTAGTGATTAGCTAGAAAAGGTATCGTTGGTGGTTATAATTCAAGTATTTAGCCTCAAAATTCATAATTGATAATCAAACTAATCATAATTTGCTATTATAATTGTTGCTGGCGGTCATTCCCCTGCACTTCTTTCAGGATAAATATTTTAGTTTTGAGTTATTCTTCTCTTGTTCCATTGACTCAAATGGAAAATAATAGCCTTTTTATAATTTATTTAAAGGTAATTTTAATAAATTTAATCAATCCATCAGACGTTTCATATTAATTTCCTTGATCATAAGTCATTTTTTCAATATTTATGTACATTAACACTTCAAAATTGAAAGCTTTTCGACTCAATTGATTCATCTCGTCGAGTTGCTCAATTTGACAATAAGCATGTAAAAAATTAATATTATTTTATCTTCTAATTAATGAGCCAAATTTTATAAATACACTAACAGGTTAATTTGAACTTATTTGAACTCGTGTTTAATTCTTTCTATCATTTTATTGAGGCATTCAATTTATTTAATATAAATTTATTAAAATTGGAGCCGGCATGATCATAAATTTGAATATGAAATATTTAAAATAACATGCATTCAAATTCATTTATTGATAAAAATTTCATGCTATTAAAAGAAAATTTTATATATGCCTCTTCCTTTGCCGTCTCATATGTTCCCCTTATCTGCTCATATATTATATGTATGTGGACCTTATCCGAAAGTGCATCCGTTTTAACTTTTTAGTTTTTCCCAATATCGAATAGTCAATCCTAAATTTGACTAATTCAAAATTTAAATTGCCACTAAAATAAAATTTTCGTATTCCAAACTTAATTGCAAGTAATATTAGGATAAAAATGTAAAATATAAATACATCGTGAAATTGTTCATGAAAATGATGCCACAGACAAGTCATAAATGCCCTCTGGCGTCAAGCAGTTGGCTTGCATAGTCCCTCTACGCATTATTTTACTTATTTTATACATTGAAGTTAAACCACATTACCAACCTGTTCCTCCTTTCTTCGTGCTGCTGATTCACGCCCTACTCGAGTCATTTCCTCCACCATCCGCCCAACATCCTCGTACGAAGACCCACCCACCTCCAGAGCTGCCTTCGCGGACGCCGCCAACTCCCTCGCCCGCCTTCGAAACCCCTCCGCCTCTTCACCATCACCCATCACTCTCCTCACTGCCCCCGCCACCTCCGCCGCCTTCACGTCCGCCGCCCCCTTCCTCACCCTCACACCCACCTTCAACACCTCCGTAATCAATCTCTCGTTCACAAACTGCTCGTACATCAACGGCCACGCCACCAACGGCAACCCCTCCGCCAAACCCTCCAGCGTGGAGTTCCACCCGCAGTGCGTCACGAAAGCACCCACCGCCACGTGTCCAAGTATCGCTATCTGCGGGGCCCATCCCCTTACCACCCACCCCCTCCCCTCCACCCTCTCCTCAAATCCCTCCGGCAGCCACTCCATCGTCTCCGCCGCCGCCCCTTGCCAATCCCTCACGGCCCAGACAAACCGTTGCCCGCTCTCCTCAAGCCCGATCGCCGTCTCCCGCATCTGAGCCGCGTCGAACTGGCAGAGACTACCGAAGCAGGTGTATACTACGGATCGGGCCGGCTGGGTGTCGAGCCAACTCATCAGTCGGGCCGTGTCCAGGTGCGCCTGGCTGCCACGGTTCGCCCGGCCGATTTCATCATCCTCCGCATGAGCTAATGATACCGGACCGACGAACCAGACTCGACGACCCGCCCGACCATCACGAAAAATATCTGCATAAGCCGGTTCCAGCTCATAGAAAGAATTAACCACCACTCCGAAGCTCTTCTCCTCGGCCTCCTTCATCTGTTGGACCATCTGAGGAAAACTGAAGATTTCGGAAATCTCTGGTTTCGTTAACTCGATAGGATTCGGGAGATCGTCGATGAGAACTGAAGTCCCGCCATCGTCGGAGAAGCGCTGGAGGGGGTGAATGAGGGTTAGACACTCATGGACGCAGAGTGGGAAAGCGCCGTGGCCGCTGAAGAGTATGAGGGGGATGCCGAGTTCGGCTGCCATGTCGGCGGTCCAGGAAAGGACGGCGTCGGAGATCAGAAAGTCGGCTCGGTGGCGGAGGAGAAGGTCGTGGAGAGATGGGCGGAGGGTGGGGATAGCGGCCATGAGGTGAGAAAAATGGAAGGGAGGGAGTTTAGTGAGATTTTCGCGGTTGCCAGGGGGGAGTAGGTCGGTGGCGGAGGGAGGGAAAGGGAGGAGGATGAGATCAATTGGGAGGGAGACTGTGGGAGAAGAGTCTGAATTGGCGCGGTCGATGGCCGGGCGGGCGAGGGATTCGTTGCCGGGGGTGGTGATGATTGTGGGGGAGACGTCGCGGCGGGAGAGGAGTTTGGCGATGTCGATGAGAGGGATCATGTGACCTGGGCTTAGCAGAGGGAAGATGAAGCCGCGGAGTGGTGGCTGCTGCGTTGTTTCTCGGCGGTTTGCAGTGTCCATCGATGCCGGAGTTGCGGTGGAAAGGGTTGCAGCGACTCTACGGAGTCAACTAAAGAAAGAGTCGGACTGGCAGAAATATCAAATTCAAGATGACGGCATGGGAATTTTACCGTCGTGCAAAGAACGAAAAAAGAGAGTATAAATCACACCAAAATCTTAAATTTTACACTGACAGCACCTTTTTAACGCGTTACATGTTGCCAGGTCGGCTGCTGTGTCAACCGTCGTCTTGATATACGTCAGATTTATCAGGCTTCATTCTACCAGATATACAAGATAATATTTTTTCATAAATATTTTATTTTAAAAATATTTTAATATAAAATAAATTTTGAAATTTTCATAGCTTATTAGATAATTAATTTTTTTCAATTATATATTTTTATAATACAAATTAAAATTTAATTAATATCAAAATTAATTAACAAATTTAATATTTTCATTAATGTAAAGAATATTAACAATCTATTTATAATAATACTTAATATTTATCAATATTTATGTTACTTAAAATAAAATATCACATTTAAAAAAAATTAATTTTTC
This sequence comes from Phalaenopsis hybrid cultivar, assembly GCA_002079205.1. Classification (NCBI taxonomy): domain Eukaryota; kingdom Viridiplantae; phylum Streptophyta; class Magnoliopsida; order Asparagales; family Orchidaceae; genus Phalaenopsis; species Phalaenopsis hybrid cultivar. The sequence continues at coordinate 78,834 of JXCR01016808.1, forward strand.
AAGAAACAACCTAAATGGGGCATTTCTTAAAAATTAATTTTATTTTATAAACGTCTCCTACGGAGATTTATATGCACCTTTTTAAATTNCCCTAAATGGGGGCATTTATAAAATTTAATTTTATTTTATAAACGTCTCCTACGGAGATTTATATGCTCCTTTTTTAATTTCTTTTGAGAGGAACTTCTCCCCTGTATTTCACTAATAAACATGTTTCTTTTAAAAAATTTGACACATTTACAAGTATAGAACTCAACCTAGTGTTTACAGACGAGAAAATTTTATTTTTAGCATTTACATAACTAATTTGTTTTATATCACTTCAAAAATAAGAATTTTATTTTAAAAAAATGAAATATATTTTCGTGTGCATATGCAAGTTGGTATATTTAGATATATCTAGATATAATTGAAGTTTGGATCTTAGATATGTAAATACAAAAGAAATAAGTGATATGTATGTATATCTTCCTTTTATTTTATTTTTATTAAGAAAATCGAATAAGATCACTTTGAATGTCACCCTTTTTAGCCATGATGTGCATAAACGTTGGTGTCAATGCCTAGTGTTAGCATTAGTGTTGCTAATGTGCATTTGAGTTGCTACAATGTTATCAATGACAAGCATCATCCTTAATGCAACTATAATTATTATTCGTGTTGATGGTGGGTGTTATCTTTGTTGATGATGATTTGTATCACCATTGATATTGATAGCGAGTGTCGGCCTAATCAACAACAAAATATGTGATATTTATGAAAATTACTAACATCAAGATTGATGATAGTGGTGAGCAACAAACTTAATTGTTGATGATAGACATTGACTTTTATGTAAATGTTGGTGTTGATGATATGTGTTAGTATGGTTGAGCAGGTAATATTTTATGATTCTTCAAATTCAAGAGCAATTTTTTAATCCAAGTGGCATTCATTTTTTAAATAAATTTCTATTTATATATTTTTGATAGGGTATTTTAATATTTTTTTCAACATCTCAAGTAATGCGCTAAAAGACAAAATTTCAAGTTAAGTGTTGGCCTGTAGAAGAGAAGAATAAAATTAAAGTAAATGATGTAGAGATGAGAATGCTCGTGTGTGAGTGACCCTAAACATTTAAAGAAAAAATGTCCTAACCCAAGATTTACCAAATGTAACATGCTATCATACCGTATTTATATATAATTGACATAAGAATCCAATACCTAAAGATTTGAAATATAAATATAAAAAAAAGGTAGCTACAATTTTTGCAAGATTAATATGAAAGAATGTATATCATAATGTGAAATTCAGAAATATAAGTCGTCTGAACAATGTAGATTAATGTCAGTTAAAGAAATGACCTCAAGAAACATGTGGTGGATCCTTACTTTAAGATATTCAACACGCATATTGCTCATATATGAATGAAGTAGCAACATATTTATGCATTTAGAATGAAGAAATGAGGACTCGCATTTATTAGAAAATCTGATCAGAAAGAAGTCAATCAAGTAAAAAACATCCACATTGGATAAGGGATCATACCAACCAAATAAAAAAGTAGCAAAAAGAAAATAAGAAATTCTAACATCCTTATGAGCAAGCACAAGAATCCCTAATCCAAAATCTCGGAGGAGAAAAAAAAAGAAACCCGCACACACTAGTAGAGATCAGAGCTCTCAAATCCCTCCTTCGAAGAGGTATTTATAGCCGAAAGAGGAAGATGCTTACCGCTAGAGTTACCGACGGTGAGGAGAGGGGCAAAAGGATCGGGGGAGAGGCAGTTAGGGCACGAGAGTGGGGGCCATCTCAATCTCTGGAAAGAGATTCTCCTGCGTGAGAGGAAGAGCACTCGACTAGGGCATGAAGGAGAAGAGACGGGAAAAGCATCGTGTGTGTGACGGAGTGGCGTGAGAGATTTTAAGGATTTATTATTATTGTCATCAGTATTATTATTATTATTATATGTCTTTCCTAAGTAAAATCAATGTTCTAGTTGCATTCGTGCGGTCCGTTTCGTTGTTCGGGACGTCCAGACAAATTTGTTGATATCAAACCAATTTAACTTCGATTTACGCGCTACACAACAAATAAAGTCTTTTAGTCCGACCGGAGCTGTTCAACAAGCAAAATGCCGACCAGTCCTTGCCTAAGCAACGAATATAGTCTTAGCAGAATGCTCTCGACAGCAAGTAACTCGTTACCTGCTAAGGAGTCTTTTTATGAATTTTCGAATCCTTATAGAAACTTGATTTGAGTTTCATATTGTTGGTGTTAATCGACTCAACTAAATGTTAAGGATTCGAACCCACCCAAAATAGACTACAATAAGTTAAGAAAAGGTTCAAATTGCAAAGTTGTGTGGGTCCCAATAATAATCATCTAGAGAGCCAAAAGGAAATCATAAGGCTAGATACTATATTTTAGAGAGAGAAAAAGAATACCTCATAAAAATGAGGTCAATAGACCAGAACACCAGAGTCTCCTGACATAAGTTTTTAGACGACAGTACCTTTGGCGTCGTCAGACGAGTTGAGCTGATCGACCGATATAGGTTTGAGCTTTGACCTTTTGTGTTTCTTTCATATCTTCTTCTTCTTTGCAGGAGCGGAGGCTCGATAGCCCGCCAAGGTGAAGAATTTAGTATTCACCCCACTTCGACTCGCACCCTCACTCGTGGTGTGCCTTAGTTACTTGGGATGGATTAACAACAAAGATTGTGAATCCCAATTTTGTGGTCCTATTTATAGGATCCACCAGACACAAAATCGCAAAAGGAAAATTAATTATCAAAATAAAGTTTCTTGATTTCGGTGCATTTATTTTTTAATAGTTTTACTGTCCTTATTATAGTTATCACTGTTAATAAGTATAAAAACCAGAGAAACTAATAAATATGCACCAAAACTGTCAGCATGGATCTCAAACCGATCTTACAACCAGGGATGACAGTCAGACAATTAGAACATCAAACTAAAGGGACAGGATCCGAGCCAACCATTTGACGAACCGACAACTCGGTTAAAGTCAATCAAAACACGGTGTCGATGGATCTTATCGACGAGCCACTCTTACGATCCTAAAAGAGTTCGGTAGCAATTGGATGACCGGAGACTTTGCTATAGCAGGAATGACTGTCATTTAGACGATCATCTTGGTCGACCAAACTTAAACACGTCGATCAACTGATGACAGTCATATTCAAATTCAAAATTGCAATACAAATCCAGAATTAAATCATGAGAATCTTATCTTAAATTAGTGCATTAATTTTATTAAGAGCGATTTTCATAAATGCTCTCTCCTTCGGTAATCAAGAATAATTTTCATAATTTATAAAAAATGTCTTTTATAAATAAGAGGCCCAAATATAGGATGTTTATATATATATATNNNNTTTTTTTTTCTTCCCCCTAGTTTAATATGTTTTGGCTTGCTTGATGGAGAAGATTGTTATTTTGACTCCCAATTAATGAACTAAGGTAAAAGAGCAATTTTGTAATGTGGCACCGCCACCTACCNGAATTCATAAAAATAAAATAAAAATACCATCTTGCTCAGTGAATAGAGGAGAACCATGTGGAATTGTTTTCACATTAATTTAATGCATAAATTATTTTTAAAAAATGAATTAGGGTTAGGGGTTTTTCAATTCTCCATNCGACTCTACGGAGTCAACTAAAGAAAGAGTCGGACTGGCAGAAATATCAAATTCAAGATGACGGCATGGGAATTTTACCGTCGTGCAAAGAACGAAAAAAGAGAGTATAAATCACACCAAAATCTTAAATTTTACACTGACAGCACCTTTTTAACGCGTTACATGTTGCCAGGTCGGCTGCTGTGTCAACCGTCGTCTTGATATACGTCAGATTTATCAGGCTTCATTCTACCAGATATACAAGATAATATTTTTTCATAAATATTTTATTTTAAAAATATTTTAATATAAAATAAATTTTGAAATTTTCATAGCTTATTAGATAATTAATTTTTTTCAATTATATATTTTTATAATACAAATTAAAATTTAATTAATATCAAAATTAATTAACAAATTTAATATTTTCATTAATGTAAAGAATATTAACAATCTATTTATAATAATACTTAATATTTATCAATATTTATGTTACTTAAAATAAAATATCACATTTAAAAAAAAATTAATTTTTCAAGAAACACCCTAAATGGGGGCATTTCTTAAAAATTAATTTTATTTTATAAACGTCTCCTACGGAGATTTATATGCACCTTTTTAAATTTCTTTTTAGAGGAACTTCTCCCCTGTATTTCACTAATAAACATGTTTATTTTAAAAAATTTGACCAATCTACAAGTATAAAACTCAACCTAGTGTTTACCGAACTAACGAGAAAATTTTATTTTTAGTATTTACATAACTAATTTGTTTTATATCACTTCAAAAATAAGAATTTAAATTTTAAAAAATGAAATATATTTTCGTATGACAGGCATCGTCCTTAATGCAACTGTAATTATTATTGTTCGTGTTGATGATGATTTGTATCACCATTGATATTGATAGCGAGTGTCGGCCTAACCAACGACAAAATATGTGATTTTTATGAAAATTACTAGCATCAAGCTTGATGATAGTGGTGAGCAACAAACTTAATTGTTGACGATAGACATTAACGTTTATGTAAATGTTGGTGTTGATGATATGTGTTAGTATGACTGAGCATGTAATGTTTTATGGTTCTTCAAATTCAAGAGCAATTTTTTAGTCCAAGTGGCATTCATTTTTTAAATAAATTTCTATTTATATATTTTTGATAGGGTATTTTATTATTTTTGTCAACATCTCAAGTATTGCGCGAAAAGACAAAATTTCAAGTTAAGTGTTGGCCCCTAAAAAAGAAGCATAAAATTAAACTAAGTGATGTTGAGATGAGAATGCTCAACTCTGTAAGTGGTCTTACATTTAAAGAAAATGTCCTGACCAAAGATTTACCAAATGTAACATGCTATCATACCATATTTATATATAATTGACATAAGAATCCAACGACTAAAGATTTGAAATATAAATATAAAAAAAAAGTAGCTACAATTTTTGCAAGATTAATATAAAAAAAATGTATATCATAATGTGAAATTAAAAAATATAAGTCGTCCAAACAATGTAGATTAATGTCACTTAAAGAAATGGCCTCAAGAAACATGTTGTGGATCCTTACTTTAAGTTATTCAACATGCATATTGCTCATATATGAATGAAGTAGCAACATATTTATGCATTTAGATTGAAGAAATGAGGACTCGCATTTATCGGAAAATCTAATCAGAAAGAAGTCAATCAAGTAAAAAACATCCACATTGGATAAGGGATCATACTAACTGATACACATAAAATATATAGTGTTTTTAGATACATTTTTATGCTTATTTTTGAGATATTGTGTTTTAATGAAATGTATTTGTGTGTTTTTCTTTCAGATACAAGTGAAAAAGTGAAAAGTGCTTAAAGGAGTTAAAAAGAATCAAATTTGGAGCAAAGATATGAAAATTGTGTTTAAGTGTTTTGGGGCATAAGCACCAGATTCGGCGCGTAAACGCCGGTTAAACAGAGAAGGCCACGCCTAAGCACCAGAGGCCCCCCGCTTAAGCGCCAGAGGTAGTTATTTGACGATTTTATTCATTTGGTCGAATTTTGAAGATGTATTTAAGCGCTCAAGAGGGTGATTATGAAATAACATTAAAAAAAGTGTTATTTCTGTTTTCGTACTCTGGCGGCCACTTGCCATGTACCCTCAACAACAGTACTAGCGAGCAAGCTACACTGTTTTGACCGCAAATTGGGGAAGATGAAGGTCGAACGAGATTCGCGTGAGAAAGAGAGCAAAGCTGGAAAGCATCGAAGCAGCTGGCCTTAGCTCTCCTGTACTCTTCCTCCCATGATATTGATGCAGTAAACTCTGAGCATTGCCCTCGTCGTCTTCACTGACTGCTGACTC